>JADDOH010007081.1:0-38490 GCA_016648135.1 Agrypnia vestita
TTTAAGACTTTAATGCCTTTATAAGCAACAATTAAAATCGAAATAAGTAAACAGTTTTTCTTCTTTATTTATTAAAATTTAAAAATATATACAATGTTCTTGTGATCTAAACAACATTTAAAATTCTCTAAGTTTTTATCATCTATATAGATTGTTCGTTAAAAATTACAGTTAATAAAAATATATCCTGTGATTTATTTCAATTCAAATTTTGAATGCGGGTAAAAGTGCACCGTAAATAAGAAAAAGTGTGTGAATGTATATTATTTTTAAGTGTGATTTGAGACTACGAATAAATGCACTGAGAAACCAGTGTGCTAATGCAAATGTACTTTAAAGATTGACTTTCAATTGTGCAAATAATTTCACTGCGAGCATATCAGTTTCTCTTTTATGTGCGTAAGAGTATGGCATGGAAAGTGTTGTTTCATGATCATGAAAAAAGATTTTATCCGGTGTGTTTACGCACATGAACTTTTAAATTTGACTTCCGATTGCAAGAATAATTGCACCGCGAACACGAAAAGGGTTTTTCACCAGAGTGCGTAAAACTATGTCTTTTTAAGTGTGATTTTATATTGCATGAATAATTGCACTGCGAACATGCAAACAGTTTTTCGCCAGAGTGCGTAAGAGTATGTCTTTTTAAGGCTGATTTAAAATTGCATGAATAATCACACTGCAAACATGAAAAACGTTTTTCACCAGAGTGCGTAAGAGTATGTATTTTTAAATATGATTTTGTGTTGCATGAATAATTGCACTGCGAACATGAAAAAAGTTTTTTTCCAGTGTGGTTTAGCATATGTAATATTAAACTTGACTTTTGATTGCAAGAATAATTGCACTGCGAACATGAAAACTGTTTTTCACCAGAGTGCGTAAGACCATGCCTTTTTAAATGTGATTTTGTATTGCATGAATAATTGCACTTTATACATGAAAACAGTTTTTCACCAGAGTGCGTACGAGTATGTCTATTTAAGTCTGATTTGAAAATGCATGAATAATCGCACTGCAAACATGAAAACAGTTTTTCACCAGAGTGCGTAAGAGTGTGCATTTTTAAATGTGATATTGTATTGCATGAATAACTGCACTGCGAACATGAAAAAACTTTTTTTCCGGTGTGATTAAGCACGTGTAATTTTAAAGTTGACTTTTGATTACAAGAATAATTGCACTGCAAACATGAAAATAGTTTTTCACCAGAGTGTGTTAGACTATGTCTTTTTAAGTGTGATATTTTATTGCATGAATAATTGCACTGGGAACATGAAAAAAGTTTTTTTCCAGTGTGGTTAAGCACATGTATTTTTAAACTTGATTTATGATTGCAAGAATAATTGCACTGCGAACACGAAAACAGTTTTTCACCAGAGTGCGTAAGAGTATGTCTTTTAAAGTCTGATTTTAAATTGCATGAATGATTGCACAGGGAACATGAAAACAGTTTTTCACCAGAGTGCGTAAGAGTATGACTTTTTAATTTTGATTTTATATTAGAAGAATAATTGCATTGTGAACATGAAAACAGTTTGTTCCCAGTGTGGTTAAGCACATGAACTTTTAAACATGATTTATAATTACTAGAATAATTGCACTGCGAACATGAAAATAGTTTTTCATTAGAGTGCGTAAGAGTATGACTTTTAAAGTTTGATTTTATATTACAAGAATAATTGCATTGTGAACACGAAAATAGTTTTTTTCCAGTGTGCTTAAGCTCATGTACTTTTAAACTTGACCTCCGATTGCAAGAATAATTGCACTGCGAACATGAAAACCTCTTCTTTTCAGCGATACTCAGCAATTCCGGCTGCTGTCCAGAGGAGGACGAAGGCCCAGCTGAATTTTCCTTTAAAGAATCGTGTATTCTCAAGAGATCTGCAAAGTAAATATTAATTGTTTAACGCCAAAATTGTTACGGCCTCTGTCCAAAATTTCATTCTTGAAAGTGGACAAGTTTGTGTTTATTTGCAAACATGGGAAAATTTATTTCGGATTCCTGCGGTAGGTATAAAATGAATTTAAAAAATCATTACAACAGAAAATACATGAGTCGCTATTTGAAGCATTTTTACTCCCTTTATATTAACTCGTGGCGTCTGCTTGCTTGCCGTCAACAAAAAATTTGGATCGATTTTTGACCCTTTTCCCGTGATCCGAGCTGAAACTTGGCAAGCAGACTCGTGGCGACGATCAAAAAGATCTATCAAATTTTCGTTAAAAAACATTAATAATTTTAGTATAATTTCGGATTTTTAGAAATTTTATTGGTTTTTTCAAATTGATATCATCAGAAAAGTTTGATTAGCAACGGCGCGGCGGCCTGATAACGTCGCGGAATATTTTCTAAATTTGAATTACTCCGTCGGTATAATAGGTACATCACTACGAATTTCGAAAATTTACAAAACAATTGGTTCACAGATGACAGCAAAATTGGGTTTTTTGGGAAAAAATCAAATAATAATTTATTTCTTTTAGATTTCTGCTTAGTTTTGAAGAATTCTACATTACTCAAATCTAATTCTGACTAAATCATTTGACGCTGGAAATTCATAAGGTACGATATTGATGATAATTGAATCTATCAAAATCTTGAAATCTCCAAACATCTGACATTTTAGAAATATATTAAATTTCTGTAAGTTTAGTGTTATGTTACATGTTTTAATTCGTCTTTAATTATTATTATATTTTACAAAGAAAAGGAGTATAGTAAAAACTTGGTTTTTATAGGTTACTTGTTTTAATTATTCCGACCACACAATTGAAAGTGAACCGAATAGTTCATTTATTTGAAACGGGTAACAGTTCAAAAAGAACAGATTATTTATGAACGAAACATCTCTAATAAAATAAGCATATTATCTATGGCATATGTTACGAAGTCACGAAAAGTGAAAGTCACGATGACGTCATTTACTCTTCTTTACAGGATCCACCACAAAAAGCCTCCTTTCAAACCACATCCAAAATGAAATAAATAAAATACTTGAGAAGAAATATAAAGGTACGCAAATAGGGGCTCTAGAAATCATACTCAGGTTCTTAATTCATAATCCCAAGTTATTATTAAATTGTATTTTGACCTTGTGACGCACTCAGAATGGGGTTTTAATAGAGCTTTCCCCATGACACTTCACACATGAGTTAAACCTTGATGTAATTGAAATTATTATACTTTTTTTAACTCTTCCGTAGTTACTGTCTCGCGACCCGCCCGAGCGTTCGAAGTACTACAGGTTTTAAGAAAACCTTATAAATGAAAATAAAAAAACTGCTTTTTGGTTTTCGAAATCTGGTAACCTTTGTTCAGATCTTTTAATCTTTAAGGGTTACTTCATGTGTGTGCATTTCATATCTCTGAGAATTGATGAAAAATGAAGCAACTTCTCACCGGCGCGCTGGTCGGCCCTCCTGGAGTACTCCGAGCACTCCTGCTTGATGTCGGGATACGATATGTCTATATCAGCCGAGAACTCTTCATCGCCGCTCTCGGCGGCAGACCCTGGCTCGGGCTTGACGTCAGGAACATCTCGGTCAGCTTGGTTCATAGTCCTAGTACCCCTATCTAGGAGGAGACGCAATTAGTAAATGACACTTGTCAAACGACCGCCGACGCCCACTAGAGGTGGGTCGTTAACGAACGAACTGTACAAAAAATGAACAGTTCACTTTTCTGAAGGAACGAATGGTACAGTTCATGTCAGTGAACTAGCATTCATTTGTTCGGCCCGTCTGAAATCAATGTTTTTTTAAACGATTAGTATTGGTGGAAATTCATTTATCATCGTTCAACAAATCTCAATCCTGGCGCATTAACGCATAGGCGCCGCTTGTATTGTCTAATGATAGTGTCCTTAGCAGTTAATCCTACCTCCGTGCATGTTGCGCCTATCTCGTGTGCGACGTACCGATCGCGTCTATATTATTTTGATGTACCGGAGTAGGGGGGGTAGGGTCTGAGGTGATATTTTTATATCACCTCAGACCCTACCCCCAGCCTGATAAACCGGCCGGGAGATCTCAGATCTACGTTTGCCGGCGGTTACGCCCTCCCCTAGGTACAATCAAAACGTCAGGTGACTGACTAGGACACTGATATCTCGAGGCGGGTGAAGGGGATATAAAAATAATAAAATCGGAACAATTTTACAAGTTTCTATATTGAGCAAAGTAGCAAATGATCTACATAAAGCGAGGCAAAGTGGTAGTCGGTTTACAATTTAAATTAATCTTAATCTAGAGAGGGAAACAAAATATTAAACAACAAAAAAAAAACAAAGCACATACAGAGTCTGATCTTAATGTTAAAATGGGTGGTGACGAGAACCCTTCTTGGTAGCACCAGGCGAGCGGGAGAAAAAGTCTTTAAGCTGGGGTAAACCTGTTTGCGGAGAACGTGAAGGATGTCTTCTTCGTGCCGCTTCTTTCGGTCGGCGGCGGCTTCTGCTGGTCCTCCTCTGTGGATGCAGGTTTCCTCTACGGCTTCTGGCGTCGTCGGGGTACTCGTGCGGTCGTCGGCAGAGCGTCGGTTCTCCGTCGCGGCGGTACACTGCGGCGTCGCGGCGGCACTGATACTTCGGCGTTTGCGGCGGTGCGTCACAGCACTCGGTAGCGAATGGCGGTCGTTACCGTTCGAACTTTCCCTCCTCCAGGAGTTACTAGAGTGATCGGCGATGCTCGACTTCTCAACTCCTTCACATTCAACTCAACTGCCTTCTTGGCGGCTGGCTTCGCCTTATATTCTCTCCCCGGCGACCCAGGGTGTGGTCGCGGGGACTCGAGGGGAAGCCTCCAGTTGGTCTCCAGCTCGCCGATTGGCTCCTTTGATGTCCGCCTCCGTCATTCATTCGTCTCTCTCGGTCCCTCCTAGGTCCCGATTGACGCTATTGGTTACTGAACCCAATGTTGCCTCCGTTCCGCCCCTATTGTTCTCCCAGTTTGCGGCTAATCTCGATGCTTTTCTGGTATGTAGGCCTAAACACTTTGTTATTTCACGAACGCTTTGTTCACTGTTCATATCCCTATCCCGTCACCAAAAAAAACATTGCAAAATGAATTAAACTTAAGGAAAATATTACAGTACAGTAGTACCTTTGCCAATAAAGGCGGAAAATTGAAAACACAAATTCGCATCAACACTTATTACCCAAAAAACAAAACTGCTTACATATACATACTTAATTAAATCGACACGCCAGATAGACATATTTTTATCGACCAGTTATTTCTACCATTATTGACTAATTACATGGTATTGAACGTAGGGTTTCATTAGATCACAGTAAAATTCCTTAAGTATGCATTACAATATCAATCTTATTATTAAGTGTCAGTTTGATTTTTACAGTAGGCCTCCCAATATTTAACGTTATTTATACATTACATCATTACAGGTCAATCATTATCATTAACATTGATTATCTTCGATACCTCCACAAAATCATTATTATTATTATTTTTTTTTTATATGATAAACCGGACGGTATTTAAAATTTACCACTCCGCCTATTCTTTTCCTTTCTCTTTCTTTTTAATTTTTTTTTTCTTTTTAACAATGACAAAATGTACTTGATACTTAGTTTTATTTATAATTTTTAGCTTAAATAAAACAAGCTATCGTACTTCTTAGTTGGACCAAACATAATTGTCAATATGTGACATAGAGATACAAAACAAAGGGCTAAAATTATACGGACATCGTGGCATTTCTTAGTGAATCAATTAACATAAAAACTTATTTACATGGGATACATGCTTCAAGCGGGTCCCCTAATGTTAATGTTCTGTATACATCTTTGTAATTTCTTTTGGGACTACAAAGTACATGAATTTGCATCAACGCCACTTGCCCAAAAGGAATGCTTACATATATTAACATAATCAAATTCGATAAACATTTTTTTTCAAGAAATTATGTTAAACCTTATTACTAGAAGAAAAATTAAGAAAACTTGGCGTAAATTAATTAATGTAACATTATTTACACCTAAATAATGAAAATTCTTACTTCAATATGTAAGCTAGATTGAATGCAAAACATTTTTTTTCAGGACTTTCATTATACTAATCATTATCTTATCAAATCAGCTTTCTTCCACCCCTGGTATAAGAATATAAGAAAAGAATAAAAATAGAGAACACTAAAAAAAATTATATAAGCCACATTCCACCAGGCAGACAATTGAAAATTTTCCAAACAAGAATTATTTTGAAACACTACCAATAACGGAAGTCCCTACTACAATTAACTAACTTCAGAATTTTCGTTATGTTTTTCTTTTTTAAAGCGGACAAACACCAAAGTGAAGGGTGTATCGTAAAGAGTGAAATTAATTATTTGAGCTTTATTATTACTAGATTAAAACAACTATTTTAAAACAGACCGACGAATCATCTTGCTTAAACGAGTAATCAAAACAATAATTGCATGTTTACAGATAGGTTATATACCTACAACCTACAAATTTGTATAAAAAAAGAACACAATATTGGGAGCTTGAATAACTAATGACAAATTAACATTATTCTTAAAAATAATTAAAACTCACAAATTAACACTATTCAACTAGGTGTAATACATGAAAACATAAGACATGAAAGCCTCGATCTAAAGTAATATTAATGTTTATTCCAACACGGCATTTACTTATTTGCAATTAATTAAACTATTTTGTTTCAACCCCGTGTGCTAAAATTCATTCTGCAGACAGATTTCAAAAGACTAAAAAGTCGGAATCTTATATCTCGTCAACCGTGTTACATCTTTTCACGAGATAATATTCTAAAACATTACATATTATATATTACACCCATATCAAACATCGTCGGCAATAATATAATCAAGTTTTTTTCCTTTTATTACGATCAGTACATTTTTTATTATTTGCTACAAGTTAGGTTAATTCGGGATGATCTCGTTATTATTTCAAATTGCAATGTCCCGTTCATTTCGGTACTTAACAATAGAATACAGAATAAATGAGAAAACTACATATAAAACGAGTAACATCCACCTGCAGAGGTGGCCTGGGTTATCTAAACTATCATTACCTTACTTAAATTAAACATATCAGTTGCTCATTAATTAGGTACATATTACATTGATATTATGATTCACCACTTTGCCTCAATTTCTAATTCGGCCTCTACCTTCTTAATTGATTGACCCCTGTTATCTTTATTGATAATGACCGCCTGGTCGTGCGTTGCGGGATCCTCGCGCCCTTATAATAATAATATAATTTATACGATCCTACATCTCGCGGATAGGTGTCGCCATGTGTCAGCGCTTTCTAAAACATCTCTATTGTCTGTCGAGGACAATAGTAAGTTTACTGCGACGACTTTCGGAATTATTATCTTGTTTTTCTAAAAAATGTCTTTCCCAAAACAATGGCGACTTCTCTAACAAACGCAGCTTTCTAAACCGTTGTCCCATGTGTTCGCATTTGGCCAAGATGTTCTTTCTATTGTTTAATCGGGGTTAGAGATATACGTCCCGCTGCAAGAAAAGGTTTACCGTTCTTTACCCTTTCAAGATGTTACCTAAGAACAAAAGGTTGCGAACGTATTGTCCACCCTAACAAAAGGCCGTGCACTCTTAATGTCTTCGGCGATGCCCAACGCCCTCGGCAACCCTAACTTTCTAATTTCATTGTTTCGTATTATTTTATGGCGGGCTATCCTGAGGGCGATCGTCCGTCGCAATGTTATTTTTTTAAACAATAGGTCACATATTTCGTCCTCGAACAAAAGATCGAACATGCCGGGGCTGTTCTGGCTGTGACCACATGGCGCGTGATTTTCGAAACATGGGCGCTTTGATCTCGGTATTGCCCTAGGACAAAATTAATAACCTGGTTCGCGTCATATTCCGGTACATCAATCTAAATAAACATAATTTAATAATCAATCAAAATCAATTCTGTTAATTTACAAATAAATATGACTGGATAGGAGTTACTTGCAATGAGTTGACAAATTTATCTACAGTGTATAATTGTATATTTTATTTGTGTTGCCCTGACCACCTGAGACCGTATGTATGTTCAAAAGAACACTAACTTTGCGATTTTACTTTTCCCATAATATATCGAATATAAATGTCGGGTTTTTGTTTTCTGGCAATCTTGTCTATTGTGTCTATTTTTTCCGCTTGGCTGCGATACGTACGGTTGCCGGCAAACTTCTTGAAATTCTTGACATGGTGGGGGAATGCGCAGAAGACGAAATTTGGGTCTCTTTGGTGGAAAGGTAGATGCGCAAACTTCCCCCCACTATGCCGTAGAATTTCAAGATGTTTGCCGGCTACTGTAATCCCACTTAAATTTTCGTTTGCATTTTGACAGGTCAACTTTCAGTGAATCTTCCAATTCCGTCCATTGTTATTTGCATATTTTAAGGATAAACTTACCTTAATTTATTAATTTTTGTATTCAAATTATATTTATTTTGTTGCCTTAGGGTGTATTCTAACTATAACATAAGTAAATACATCAATTTTTCGAAGTTATTTGTCAGAATATTCAACTATAAGTTCTATAACAACTTCTAAACTATAAGGAAACAAAAAAAAAATCTGTAATGTGTTATCATACATCAAATATTTTTTACAACTGTCATAATTAATTCAGGATTAAGAGGGTTAAATCCTTACTTAACAACTTGTTCATAATATGTGTATAGTGACAATACAAGGGGTTGAAGACTTTCTAGCAATAACAGCGACGGAACACAACAGGAACGGAGCCAACCTTTCTTCCTAGCGCCGACCTGAGGGGCACGCCCCACGAACACGAGGGCTTCCGAACTATCCGGGCTTCCGGTTCTATTCGGTGCTGCCTTCATCAGCCCGCATCCGGAGATCTGTGAAGGACGACCTTGGCGCCACAACTCGTGGCCACCGGCCCCGTTCATGATGACACATGGTTGATTTTCCCGATGAAGGAGGGCCCATGACGTCAGCACCGGATGTTGCTGGAGATTCAATTCAATTCAATTTATTTAATAATATGTACATTACAAATAAAGTGTTTAAGGCATACATATTACGAAGTATATATCAAAATAAAAATATTAAATAAATTAAAAATAACAAAATCTGGTCAAAGGTGTAGGAGAATCCCGCTTCGGAAAACCCCCTCAGACACATGGAATATATCAATACCCAAAGCGATTTTGTTCAGCATAGCTGTGGCTCTTCCAACAGGCATAACCATCGGCAGGTTGGTCCTGTATATTGGAATGTGAAACAATCTATGCCGGCGATGTCTAATGTAATTATCAGAAACATACAAACCAATGCTCCGCATAATTTCAAGATTGTCGATCATACCGCGTAACAATCGATAAAAATGTGTAATCAAATACACATTCCTTCTAGTCTCTAGACTATTGTAGCCAAGCATACCCTGGAGAAACTCGGTTGGGTAAAGCCAAGGATAATGCCCGTACTCTCTCATGTAGAGATATCTCAGAAACTTCTTTTGGACTTTCTCCACCATAAGAGAGTACTTGCCCTCGTGTGGCCCCCAGATCATCGAGCCACTCTCGAGTCTACTCCGCACCAAGGAGTTGTAAAGGGTTCTGAGTACGCGGGTATTCTCGAAAACCCTAGCAGTACGCCTCCTCTCTTACACAGAATCCTTATAAATGAAGTAGATTGCATCTGCGGCATCTTCCAGAAACGTTTATTTTTTTTAAAACGCCTCTATTTTATTTTACGGCTTTATTATTGTAAACTTCTGAATACACTCTTTACTTCCGATTAATAAACTTTCTCAGATCTTCGAGGTATTGATCATTTGATCATCATGGTCTTTCTTTGAAGTCGTGGATCTTTAGCATTTCTCCGATACGAGAACTCAACCAGAATCACCATTTACTGAATCAACAAACGCGCAAACGAGTGGTCGGGAAGTGTTGACTGATAGAATTTGAAAATTTTGATATAACCCAAACTACTGAAGTTTTTTTAAATCAAAGCGAAATTTGCTTTTCAATTTGCGATTCGTTCGAATTGATGGCGGGCATCCGAAAATGTTGATGCGCGAATAAAACAGACATTTTCTGGAACACATCATTGTAGGTGTTAATCTGCTATTAGATAATGTATCTATCATTAATTAATCTTGATAAATGGAATTTGAAAATAGTTTTATTTTCTCACTTTTAAGATACTTATACACACGCTCATTAGTGGCACGTAAGCATGCGCAGTATTGAGCTTCTTGAGCCATTGCTATTTAGTATCATGTGTGTACGCACATTTGCGGGTGGAAGGGGTATGTTTTGAGTATGTGTGAACAGGCTCGCTTATGAGCATGCTAATGTCATTCACGGCTAGTATCGATTATCAATGCGATCTTCTCAGTACGCGACAGATGAAACAATCAGAAATCAAAGCACTGAAAGAAGCAGAACATAATGGCTGACATAATGGCGAGACAGTGGTTTGGCCAATCTAGTATAGATCTATTCCGGGCCACAGCAAATAAAGTTCTCATAGCTAACGGATAGGCCACAAAAAGAAGAAGAAGGAAAATTCTAATAATGCAAGTCCCTCAACGTCCTCAAAGATATCTCTGCCTTAGATCTTCGAAACTCGAGAGAGCTGGCACTAGACCGTGATGAGTGGAGGAAAATTATTGAGGAGGCCAAGACCCACCAAGGGTGTTAGTGCCGAGAATGATGATGATGAATGAAAGTCCCTCGCTTGGCATATGGGTGTATTGATCTACTAAAATCGTGAACATAGAAAGTCAAACACAAACATGATGTTCTTCTCCACAAACATATCTTCACGCATCATTAAAGCACTTCTAGACGATGGAGCAGATCACCCTCTGCGCGGCTCCAGCCGTCAGCCATCTGACGGCTCGTCTCGGAGAAGAAAAAAACCTTCGTGTTTGTTGAAGCCGCCGCCAATCCGATGGACCTCTGCGCAGCCTCGAGAAATCGAGTGCATCTTAAAAATTCAGGTACTTCCTGGCTGCGACATAAAAGGGTTATTTACAAAAAAATACTAATTATTCTGAATTTAACAATATTCCTATTGGGTTACCCCAACTCAGTCTGGTTTCTGATACATTACATTGTAATGGACGTATATGTCCACAGGTTTCAGAACATTCTTAATCTTAATTACTGAGTTTGTAAAACATTGTTTTCAATAAGTAAGCGGTCTACCGCAGTGCAACGTAACTCAAACAATACACAAACACAAAAACAATATTCAAATACAGAAACAGACACATTCTGAAAATGATTTCAATACGTAATCTAGTGTTTCGACGACGACGCGATACGACAGATGTTCGTAGCGTAGCTTAATTATGGATTATGGAATCTCGAGAGTACATGTACATACATGGTTACATTTTGAACTCAAAACCGTCTATTTTTCATACAAAATACTTAGCACCAATTCTCTACTGTAAATTTTAAAGAGTAAAATTTGTTTATCATTAAAAAAATTATCTTCTTATTATCTTCAGTAGGTTGCGTTTATAACGTAAAAACAGTAATATTTGACATTAAACGTTTAAAATAAAATAACTGACCCTTGTTTTATGTGTATGCTCTTTTTCATCAACGTCATTACGAAATAATTTGAGCGATAACCCTAAACCAGGAACACAGAAGTAAAAAATACTTATTATATTTAGGATATATTCACATTTTGTAACTAGATAATACAAAAAAGTACATTTACGACACCACAATCATTATTAACTTAAAATATATACATACTGACCCTTTTACAAGGCGCCATGTAATCTCGCGTCATAACTAGAGCGAGCGATTTGAATATCATATACCAGGAGCACAAGAATAGGATGAGGTATTTTATTGCATGAAAAATTCTAATACGGTGTAAAATTGCTCATAAAAATACTCGATAAATTACAGGCTTTCAGTAAAAATTCGTTAATACGGTAATTGTCGGTTAAATGGTGGTTGTTATCCCTGTTACACGGTGCCAGGGTGTTTAAGTGCAGCTCGCGAAGTGGGAACGAATTGGGAGGAATTTATTAGCCCGTGGCAAGTGGAACGGTCAACACAGGGAGAGGCGGGCCCGTGCACGCTACTACAGGGGGATCATAAAACTGAGAAAAAAAAGATATAATAAATAAAATAATAATAAGAAAAATAATAACGGAAATTTCCTGAGATCATCTGCATAATTTCGTCAGAGAATAAATAAGAAGCTTATAACAGAATGTTAGTAAACTTAGTAAAAACTACTACCAGATTTACGGTCTACCGGTTTCGAGACGTACCCGTCTCTTCATCAGGACCAATACGCTACGCTACTATATTCACAACACTTTACACCCTAACCATAGTATTGTAGTTTAAATAATCATAGACACTCAACAATTAAATTCGACTAATGAATTCAAAATCATTAAATTAAAATTAAAATATGTATTTATTATTATTAATAACAGAATGTTAGTAAACTTGGTAAAAACCACTACCAGATTTATGGTTTACCGATTTCGTTTGTGGTAACACCCACTTTAGACCCCGCCCCCTCTCACTCTCTCTCGTTAGATCCCTGAGTTGTTCAGTAGTTCAATTTCTCTGACAAGATTAACACGCAAGTGAACAATAGTTGTGATAGTTTAATAATACTATGCTTAGGGTGTATAGTGTTGTGAATATAGTAGTGTAGTGTTGGTCCTGACGAAGAGACGGGCACGTCTCGAAACCGGTAGACCGTAAATCTGGTAGTGTTTTTTACTAAGTATACTAACATTCTGTTATTATGTCTAACCACAAAGTTAATGCTTTAAATATTAATAATATTAAGAAACTTATACATTGAAATTTTTATAAAGTTTCCAGCGTTTCGGAAAAACATATTATTCATTTTTCGTCATAGCGTAGTTACGTAAACCAGTATATCCTCTTACTCTAGCAATTTTACTAAGAATGACAAAATGTTATTTATGTTAGTATAACCACTAAAAATTACATTTTTATCTACCGGTTTCGAGACGTAAACCGTCTCTTCGTCAGGACAACCACTACACTAGCATGTAAATATCACTATACACCACAACCATAGTTTTATTCAGACACCAACGCCTTCACAAAATACTATTCATATGCGTGGTACTCTAACTAAAGGCTAATAAATATGCACTATGTTTCTTAAGAATTTGAGTAGAGGAGAGAGGGAGACGGGGGATGTTGACAAATCTTAGGTTTTACCTAATAATTTGATTGGAATCTAAGAGATGATTCGCAAATTCGTAGAAGTTATTATCATTAAGCCATCTAGTGTATTCTTTTATTCTTATATTAAAATTACGGGATCTTCTTCCCCCCAATATTCTATGGATTTCACATATATAGTATAGAGTTATATATATATATATATATAGAATATATATATAGTAGATATAAATATACATATACATTTCCAAGAGACGTATAAAATATCCGTTTTATTTAACACATAAAAATAATAATATTAGGTACAAAGAATGATTTAGTTATTTATATTTGGATGACTTATATAACACTCTTTTCGTGAAAATTCATCTCAACGGCGCTTTAGACATAAACATTATTTGACATAACAATTTGGTGGCTGAATAACTTATCAACTATTACTTATAATACGCTGGATGACATGCATAAATGGATTTGACTATTAAAACTATAGTTGAGAGGACAAGGAAAAATTAGGTTTGATTGTCTAAGTTTTTATACGATTGTCTAAACGAGTGCGTATCTAAGTAGTTGGTTATTTTTTCAACTATGGTAAGCAGTCGGTTTGTCTAAACTTAGTAATTTATTCCATAAGTTTGGTCCAGCCATCACAAAAGCACGGTCACCGAAGTTAATTTTATGAACGCGACTTACAACTAACGTACTTGAATTGGATGTTGATGCTGAGCGAAATGTAAGCTGTTTAGTATTTGCGGCAAAAGAAATGCAGAATTCAGTAATATATTGAGGGGCCATGTGGTGAATAGCCTTGAAGGTTTTGAAGAACATTGGACAGCCAGTAATGAGTCTTGAGGCAACTTTAAATATGGATGGAAATGAAAGCATACAAATTACTCTGTACCTTATAAACCTACGGTATACCTACTGTAGCAACGAATACAAATAATAAAACTAGGCGTCAAAGGAGGTGCTACAAAATATTGTATGTATGTACATAATTTAAAGCTAGTTTACAACTTTTTTTTTACTTCCTTTCTTGCCGGGTGAAAAAACTTTGGATCGATTTTTAACCCTTTTCCCGTGATCCAATCGAGCTGAAACTTGGCAAGTAGACTCGTGGCGACGATCAAAAAGATCTATCAAATTTTCGTTAAAAAAATTCAAAATTATAGTATAATTTAGGATTTTTAGAAATTTTATTGGTTTTTTCAAATTGGAATCATTAGAAAAGTTTGCTCACTAGCAACGGCGGCCCGATAAAGTCGCGGAATATTTTCTAAATTTGAATTACTCCGTCGGTATACATAATAGGTACTTCACTACGAATGTCGAAAATCTAAATTGACTGACAAATGTTTTTAGAATTTAATCATCAAAGCATGAAGTGTCTTATCAAAGCTCATAACATCTGACATTTTAGAAATATATTAAATTACTGTAAGTTTAGTGCTATGTTATATGTTTTAATTCGTTTTTAATTGTTTTTATATTTTACGAAGAAAGGGAGTATAACAAAAACTTGGTTTTTATGGGTAACTTTTTTTTTTAACATTTATAAGATTCTTATTTAGATTATAACTATGCATAACGTTTTCCATTTTATCATTACGGAAATATGTCAATTGTAAAAGGACCATTATAAACCCACGGGCAGATGCAAATCTGGTCTCTATAATATAAATAAAATCGCATCACAGACTCCCTGTATCTGAACGCTATCGCTCTCCTTGATCTAATGCTCTCCTGGTACTTTGGAAACAATCAGCTCCGATCGGTTGGTCGTGGTTAACTTATTTATCAAAATAGAATGCACGCTATTATATCACGTGTGATCTAAATGAAACATTATGTTGGAATTTGCACCTATGCAATATAAGAAATGAAGATTTGATGTCATCTTCCGAAATCCTCAGGGATATAACATGCTACACCATTATTAAAATGCCTGCAATATGGAGGATATCGTGCGATGACAAAGGACCAGATGTCGCACAACGTGGCACGCGAGAAAGAAAAGGAGAAGAGAGAAAGAAGAAGAAAAGGTCAGTTCTTGGACCTATCCTTTTTATTATTTATATACATGACAAAATGAATGCTAAAAATGCATATGATGCACTAATATACAAGAAATACTTATGAACCTATAATACAAAAATTAAATGATGACATAAACAAATAAAGAAATATTGCAGAAGAAGAATGCACTGAAATTCAATGTAAACAAAATAAAAAAAAGGAATATCTGTTACATCATTCATTAACATAAATACAACAGTTTAAAGGATGTGACTGAAATCAAATAATTAAGATTGGTCATAGTCATTCCCGATTAAACTTTTTGCAATAATGCTATAGCTAAACATCTCACTTTTATTATTAGAAGATTCATTAGTACTGGAAAGATATACGCAGAATTTATACGAACCATCATGAGTATGGTGCAAGAGAAAGACAAAGTTTGATACTGCCATTCTGAAGAAAAATTCAACCAGAAAGATATACAACAATACAATAAAGAATTTCAGTGAAGTAACAGTAATAGAAGGAAGAGTTAAATGTGGGGTAAATTTAAAATTAACATTAGTAAAGAGTATATGGATAAATTATATATATTGAATGAATTTAATCATGCCGTTTTTGATCTTACTACCACCATCTAGTGAAATTCTACCGATAGTTTTTAATCTCGCTTTTAATCACTGCTACGCTAAATGATGTCCATCTCTTTGCCGACGTAGAACAGGGATCTGTAATCTGCGGATATCTCTTTAGTTGTCAGTTCTCACGGCTAGTTCGTTTCGCGCTTCTTCGCGTTTAAATATTTCTGAATTTCATTGTAATTTGGCGGTTGTGCTGTGAGAAGCGCTGATTATTTTATGTATGCCAAAGAAGTAAAACTTCTGACGCGCGTACACATGTAAGTACACGTGCTCAATTTTTTTTAGGTGTCAAATAGTTTTTTATCAAAAGTATGATCATTAAATGTTTCTAAAATTGTGTACAAAAGTTATATTAATAAAGTAGATTTTAAAAGTTATATTCATAAAGTTATGTTAATAAAATTGATTCTCTTTCTCTATCTGATATAAATTTGCATGTTAAACCCCGTATAAGAAACCCGGAGTTCTTTAGAATAAGCCAGCACACTAAAAATGTTGGTTACTTTTCTCCCATCACAAGGTCGTGTCGCACATATAATATGTACTGTGCTGACCCTAACATTGATGCTGATATTCTTGCAGATACCTTATCATCGTTCAAAAATTCACTCATACACAACATACATTTTCTAAACGATGACCTGAACCTATAGATCCATTAAATCAATTATTTATTAAATATTATTTGCACTACATTCAAACACTAAAAATATACAGTACACATGTAAAATATACTTAAATGCAGATATACATGTTACTAGAGCGTGCCGAAGACACTTGTAATTGGGATAATGGGCACAGTCTTCATTTATAATGTTTTATTATTAGAGTATCATGTGCCTATTATCCTGTTAGGGCCGGTCTTATAAACGTCCGTTAGTTAAATATCAGACCAAATAAACTGAAATTTGATACAAACGTCATTATTTTCGTCTTATAACAATCCGTTAGTCAAATTTTAGTAAAATTTTACCGACGGCCGATACCGACAGTCGAACCACCAGTTTACCGTCCGTTAGTTGAAATTGACAGAAGTATGACATACTGACGCATTATTTTTTAAGGTTATGTCCGTTGTCAATTTGCGTTTTATGCTGTTTGTTTAACGCGTACACATATACTGTACTGACTGCTGCTACATTTTCAAGGAAAACGTTTTCAGATAGCGATGTCCAGCTATTATTATATTCAAGTTCGTCGGATGAAGAACAAACTCGACGACAAAGAATGTTCAATATACGAGTGGATTATTTTAATATTTTAGATGACGCAGATTTTATCAACTATTTTCGTTTGTCGAAAAGGTCTGCTTGACAGCTTTAGAAGATATTGGGCAAAATGTAAAAAGGCGCACGTGTAGGAATATGACATTATCATCAACCACAAAATTGCATGTTGCCTTGAGATTCTATGCTCTTGGATCAATATTATTAGCTGCTGCAGACTTTGTTGGGGTTTCAAAGGACTGCCAGTGTGTGTAGTGTTATGGGAAGTATCCCAAAAATCCGGTGCGAGCGACTCATTTAAGGCTATGTTTATAGAAGTTATGTTTCGTTTCCACATTAAAGAGATATAATTCGCCTCTGACAGCTCTAAAATCATAGACAAGAGCAGTACGATATTGCGATAATAAAAAAAGTTTTATAAGACGAGCGTTGGTAAAATTTATAAACGAACGGCCATCCGTTAGTAAATCGACAATTTACTAACGGAAATTTGGTCTTTCGTTTATAAGACCGGCCCTTTGTGTCTCTAATAAATAAAAAAATAAACAAATATTGTAAATATTTTTTCATTCTACTGCTATCGATGTAAAGAAGGGGAGGGCATAGGCATCAATCAGATCAGAGTGATCTATGATTGGCTTGCATAATATAACGTTCCCTCCTTGTGCAAGCACGTTCTGCAATTTATTACGACCTGTAATTATTATTGTAGCGACATTGCGAGGCCAATAATTAAAGTGATGGTACTGGCATTTAGCGCTAATCTTCGGCCGCCATCTGCCATCTCAGCTGCGATACCCGTGAAATTGGAGAGATCTGGCACTAGACCTGAGGAGGCCAAGACCCACCAAGGGTTGTAGTGCCAAGAATGATGATGATGATGATCTAGATAGATAACAGTAACCTTGTAAGTAACTGGAACTATATTTTACTCATGCTTTCATGCCTCGTTAATCCATTCATGCGCGTCACTAATTAGATGACCTGGCGTTTGACCGGTTACCTAATTTCCTCTGGGTTGAATCAATGCTGAACATTTAAACATAGAAAAACGTTTTAGTCGTCATCGATATCATCATCATCGTTTTCATCGCCATTGGCCCGCGGACCAGCCACCCTGCTGTTTAAACATTTCACAATCCGCGCGCCCTCGTAAAGTGTCATATTTATTTTCAGAGCGGCAATGCCGGTGTTGCAAATACCGGGGAATGGTTTAGTGTTGCCGTAAAACCGCGCGAAATTTTACGACGTATTAATAGACTCCATTGTTGAGACGGAAGATATTTACGGCGGGAATAATAAACATTTTTTAAGGTGGTTTAATATTTTTTCAGGCGCCAGAGCAACATTCTAGAAGAGGAACGTCTTTTCTGGGCGGTATCAGCTGTTGCGCGCGATTCAATTCAATTTTGAATATTTTTGAGTTTTTTTTAATACTTTTTATAAAAAAGTATATTGCTTTCGAAAATTCCGTAAAATCAATTGTAGATTTTCTCATTTAGTGACATTAACGACATCTGTGGGGATTAGGGGAATGAAAATGGCTTTGTACAGGTCGCGTGGAAAGGTTGTTACAATGCATATATAAAGTTTGGCATGTAATTCAAACATATACAACTTCCAAAAATTAGTAGGCACGGTATATTCTATCATGGGTGGAAATGGCGAATGTTACATTGTGTAAAGTGATCACTTAAGCCAACCATAAGATAGGTCATAAGTCCTATGTACACCCAAAAGACTTCTATACCTACTTTCCCATAAAAACTACAGTTTCGTTTCTGTGAGACATCTATGATATACATTAATCAATTCAGTTTTATTTATTTATTTATTTTTATGTGTATCATCCTTCCTCCCGCTTTCCTGCAATCTGTGGCAGTGATTTCGAAAAAACGCCAGGGAAGCGCGCGCAATTTTATTTAACCAATGAGCGCGCGCCGAGATTGCGCGATGAAAAAAACACATCGTTTATAAACTAATCAGTGTCCAGCAAGTCCCGTCACAGCGAAGACGCACACTTCTAATAGCCAACGCTTCTGATTTTGTATATATGCTACGTGACTGGTATCAAGCGTGTGGGTGTTGTGACTTTGATATATTTTGGCTTATATCTTCGGAACTATCCAAAAAAACTTAATTTTTAACGTTAATGTAAACAATAACTACCCTTAATGATTTACATTCTCAAATTTTATATAATTTATGTTATTATTTTTAAATATTTACTCTAAGTTTTCATACAATATGTATGGCGGCACACTACCGCCATCTATGAAAACAAATAAAAAAATATAAGATAAGCTCTTCGGTTGTTGACCATCCTAAAATAACTGGTTTATCTGGTCCTGCCACGTCTTCCGCGGACGCCCTCTGTTTCTATTGCTTTCAGCACTCGCTTCATACATTTTCTTTTCCATCCTTTTCTCGCTCATTCGTTCCACATGGCCGTGCGATTTTTATTTTTTCTATCTAGATAGATAACAGTAACCATGTAAATAACTGGAACTATATTTTACTCATGCTTCCGTGCCTCGTTAATCCATTCATGCGCGTCACTAATTAGATGACGTGGCATTTGTCCGGTTACCTAATTTCCTCTGGGTTGAATCAATGCTGAACATTTAACTAACTAACTTACCATCACGCCGTTTCCCCGTGGGGGTAGGCAAAGAGGATAGAGCGCCATAATTTTCTGTCCTGATATACAACTTTCGTTTCGTCTACATTCATACATCTTCGCATGCAAACTCGACGGTTGTTCAGGCTTCTAACAGGACCATCTTCCAGTATCTGCTTAATCTGGTCATGCTACGTCTTCCGTGGTCGCCCTCTCTTTCTGGCGCCGTCAACACTTGCATCATATATCTTTCTTACCATTCTTTCCTCATTCATTCGCTCAACATGCCCAAATCACCAGAGCGACCCTATTTTTATTCTATGTATTATGCTACGATCAGCTTTACATTCATTCCTAATATCTTCATTCTTTACTCTATCATACATGGATTTGCCACACATACGTCAAAGGGACCTCATCTCCACTGCATTCAATCTACTTTCGTTCCTCTTCTGCCAGCTCCAGGCTTCACTTCCATACATAGGTACATTTAAAAATAAAAAAACGTTTTAGTCATCATAGATATCATCATCATCGTTTTCATCGCCATTGTCATTATCATTGTTGTCGTCTTCATTAACGTCATCATTATTATCGTCACCCTCATCACCATCATCATCATTGTCATCGTCATCGCAGTGATCATCGTCATCATGAAATAGCATTATAGGCACATTTACCATCTCCGCCGTACAATACACATCATTATCTGGTTCCCATGTAAATATATTTTTTTCTCGATAGCTTAATTAATTATATTCTACTTGCATAATAATCGCGCGCAAATTAAAATTAATATTAAAGCAGTTAAAAAAAATTCGCAGCGCGACAACCTCGGAGCGGGGCATGAAAGGGCAATTAAATTGGACCAATCAAATCTCGGCGTCCCGCGCTAAAGTAATTTGGCACCATGACGGCGCGCTCCGCCGGCCCTGCCGCCGCTCCCAGGGGTCGTCAAGCCGCATATTTATTACCCTAATATTTGTACTACGTATTGGGATAAAATACTGTTCTTTCACACATTTGAAATAATTGACGATAAATGACAGTAAATGAAATTGATGAGAACGAAAAATATAAAATCTAATTATATAACCTATAATTATATAATCTAGAATATATAACCTAATTAGTAAAAATATTCAAACCAGCAGTAATACCAAAAAATTCAGAGTAAACCTATTTAATGTTCTTTTCAATATGGGTAGAGAAAACACTGAACAGATATAAATGGAAATTATAAAATAAAACTCTTTAGTAAATGAGTATTATTATTATTTTTTTTCTCTTCTTCTTCGTTTTAAATATTTATAATTTTTTTATCTTATTTGGAAAACTACTGTTAGACTAATGTATTAATTTATATAATGTATTTATCTAATTTAACTTTTTATTTTATTAATTTAATTAAAATATTTGTATTGTATTAATCTAATTTAAATTTTTATACTGTACTTATTTACTTGAACTCTAAATCATTAATTAATTGTATATACTAATGAGTACCTATAGTCGAATATTGTGTTTTAAAATGAAATATATAACTTGCCCTAAAACAGGCCAGCCTTGTTGGGTAGTTACATATTTTATTATATGATTGTGTGATAAATTATTATTGTATAATTATATTTGTAATATAATTTAACTTAATGTTATGTTAAATAAAATAAAGAAATAATTAAGATAAATTCTATATCTGTGCGTAGTGATTTAGAATACGCTTCACAAATCTGGAATCCTGAAAAGTTTGGACCCAAGTTACTTCATTGCATGCTTGATGAATTAAAACAATCCGGGCTAACCACAATTTACAACCCTAACACAAAATACAAAATAAAACAGTGGAAACAAGGGAGAGATAAAATAGGCACACTTATACAAACACACTAATACACTATAACCCAATATATATGATGTATTTTCTATTATGTTACTTTAATCTCTTTAGTAAGTTATGTCAATATACAATAATAATTATCAAATACAAATAATTATTCTGCTATATATCTATATACTATGTTTTGTACCTACACACTATTGTGAACTATGCGACGCAACACAGATATTTCTAGTGAGACAGGCACAGTCCAACCAAAATTTTATATATATTAGGTCCTTACATATGAAATTGGCGTTTAGTATGAGAGGAACATGAAGCCGATTTTTTTTTATTATAATATATTTATTTAATCAAAGTATGTACCATTGCTATCTATGCACTTTTGGCATCTCATAGGTAGTTCATCGATCCCTTTACTAAAAAAACCATTCGGACGGGAATCAATAAAATCTTTGAAGGCGGTTTGGACTGCCCCATCGGAGTTGAATTTTTTCCTTTGCAAGAAGTTATCCAAATTTCGAAAAAAATGGTAATGTGTTGGGGCAAGGTCCGGAGAGTACGGTGGATGTCTTAGACATTCCAATTGAAGCTCCTCTAATTTGGTAGCCGTCTGTTGTGCAGTGTGTGGTCTAGCATTATCATGAAGCAGCAGTGGCCTAGAGCGATTAACCAGCCTCGGTTGTTTAGCAGCTAGCTTTTCCATCATGGTTTGCAGTTGCTGACAATAGACATCTGCCGTAATCGTCTGGCCAGATTTAAGAAAGCTGTAGTGAACGACACCAGCACTAGTCCACCAAACGCTCACAAGTAACTTTTTTGGAGTCAATTTTCGCTTGGGGCATGATTTGGCTGGTTCGGCAGGGTTCAGCCATTGCGATGAGCGCTTCCGATTATCGTACAGGATCCACTTTTCATCACATTTCATATGTAAGGACCTAATACATTGAATAGAAATAAAAATTAATAAATGTGCAAATATCACGAATCGAAAATGTACAAAAAAAATTATCAAATACATACGAGACAGCCCGTGCATCTTTTAATAAGATAAAAAGTCTACTCTGTAATGACGATTTAAACTTGAAGCTCAGACAGAGATTGATCAAATGCTATGTATGGTCAGTTCTACTTTACGGTGTTGAAGCATGGATGCGATTAATTTCGAGCAATTTCTTCAAGTAGACATTAGAGACAGAAAAAGACAGGAAAAGGTTCTTAGGCTTAACATTCATTCATTCATTCATTCACAGATAGGAAGAGACAGGAAAATAATCTTGTGGATGAAAAACTTTACGGTGTTGAAGCATGGACGCGATTAATTTCGAGCAATTTCTTCAAGTAGACATTAGAGACAGAAAAAGACAGGAAAAGGTTCTTAGGCTTAACATTCATTCATTCATTCATTCACAGATAGGAAGAGACAGGAAAATAATCTTGTGGATGAAAAACTTTACGGTGTTGAAGCATGGACGCGATTAATTTCGAGCAATTTCTTCAAGTAGACATTAGAGACAGAAAAAGACAGGAAAAGGTTCTTAGGCTTAACATTCATTCATTCATTCACAGATAGGAAGAGACAGGAAAATAATCTTGTGGATGAAAAACTTTACGGTGTTGAAGCATGGACGCTGAAGGTGACTACTCTAAATCGCCTAGAGGCGTTCGAAATGTGGATACATCGTAAAATGTCAAAGATATCTTGGACTGACATGACTAGTAAGGTTGAAGTTTTACGTAGAGCAAATACAAACAGACAGTTACTCAACATAGTAAAGCTCCGTAAAATTTCATATTTTGGTCATATAATGAGAGGCGAAAAATACTCAATACTTCAGCTCGTCATGAAGGGGAAGATTGAGGGTCGCAGAGGGGTCGGAAGGAGGCGGCATTCCTGGCTTGGAAACATCCGAGAGTGGACCGGGATAAGAAGCGTGGAAGAGCTGTTCCGCACTGCTCTGGACAGGGAAACTTTCTCCCAGATGATCGTCGACGTCGGGAGGACCCGACAGGGCACATGAAGAAGAAATACATGTCGTATCGGCTGAAATTAAACTTTACTCTAGAGCAGGTGTGGCGAACCTAGGGCACGCGTGCCAGAGGTGGCACGTTTGAGAATTTGGAAGGCACGCGAATGATTTCCAAGGTCAAAAATATTTTAACTGAATTAAGAAATAATTGAAAGCGATTGATTAACGAACATAATTAATAAATATGCAGAAGAAGAAATAATGAGACATTAGAACACCATCCCAGAAACTTGCGAGAGCAACATTATCAATTTTCTCTTCTACATTGCTTGGGAATCATTATTTTCAGAAATGAATTTCATAAAATGTAATTCTAGAAAAATAATGACTGATGTATCCAGTTGATCGTGTATTACTAAAAGTATTACTAAAATATGAACCAGATATTAAGAATTTGTCATCGAATGTACAACAGAAAAATCTCATTGATAAATAACTAATGTGTATGTTTATTGATTACGACTTTATTTTTAAGAAACTATATTGTAATTTTTAAGCTTGTAAATAAAATTCAGATTTTTTTTTCTATTTTGTTAATTTTTTTTACTGCTGCCACACAATCGAGAAATCAACAAAGCCGAAGAAAAACAATGAAAGCCGGCAAGCAAGCAAGCAAGCAGACGCCACGAGTTAATATAAAGGGAGTAAAAACTGGAGGTGTGAGATTAGCAACAAGATATAATGCAATAATAATTTGAAATAAAGTATAGTAAATATGACATTCATCAGAAAACTCTAATAAATACGAATTAATTATAAAAACAAATATTAACATCTACAAAAACCCCTGGATTGACCAGTCAAACCAGTAGGTATTCAGTTTAGATCAGAAGATAGGCAGATGCACCACTTCGTGGCGTGGGTCCAGATAAGGATGTGGATACAGATCATTGTATTGGTCCAAGATCCACAGTAAACATTAACAACAAGGCCCTGGTAGGATCTTAAGTTCTAGAAATTAAGAATATCTTAGTTGAATTAATCCCACATTTGGAAATGAAAACACTTTTTTAAATTAATGATAATTTATAGAAGTCTCACGGAGACAAAGCTATTTTATATACGAGAAAAGTGGATGAAAGTCTCTTATACGATGGCTCAGGGCTTACAACCTGTATGATTTCGCTTAAGAAATCACTCAACACAACGCAACGTTCACCATGATTCAATTCCATCGTAAGAACATCCACACATTATCAAATTTTGAAAGTTCTATGTATGTGTTCGAAACAAGAACCTTTCATATATTATTACTATGGTCTCTGCTAGAGATATCTGTTGATTTTTTTCTCATTAACAAGTTTCGAAACTAGTATAGTACCTCTATATTTTATTTTATGGAGGTATAATTACTAGTTTATTTAGGTATTTACGTTATAAAAATCTCATTGAAAGATTTGGCAGATACAGGTGCAACATTATAATTTAAAATATTTTTTACTTTACTTTGTAATATACGCACACAATATGAGTTATTAAATTACTAATATAGTTTCGAGAGGAGAAGTCCCTCTCATCACCAGGTATAGATAATAACTAACTTAAATACAAAATTTATCAATTTAATCGGGTAGATCAGGGGGGCGCTCGGTGAGGAAGGATATTTTTTTTCCCAAAAATCTCTAGGAGTGGTGAAGTGGACTGAAATGTGATAATATTTATTAATGTTTTTCTAGAATTCAATTTTTTTAGGATTTCATTATCCATCCTCTGTGAGGAACCGAGTGGAGTAATTTTAATTAAAAGGGACTGCTCTTCTCTAAACTATATTAGTAATTTAATAACTCATACTGTGTGTGTGTGTATTACAAAGTAAAGTAGAACATATTTTAAATTTAAAATATAAAAATCTCTTTATTTTAGTACGACGAACACCGAACACTACGTGATATACTTTCCTTTTATTTTTTATTTTTGTTCTCGTCTATCAAGCGTTGAGATAAGAATCTTAAGATCTCAATATTTATATTTATCAGAATACGACCAATCGTTTGCTAAGTTCAATGTCTTGACTTTGTGTTAAGCTCCGGTTTTCAGTATATTTACTTTACAATATAATAACACGGTGTTCTTATAAGAATTCAAAAAAAGATGTTCCCTCTTTCTCTTCATGAATACGTTCTGCTGTATAACATTTTTAAAATCTTATTATTTTCATTGTAGGCAGATAATCTCTGTATCTAATTGAATCAGACTTCAGATATAGAATCACAAAATAAATCGTTTCACTCTGCTCCATTGAATTAACGTCTGCTTGAGCTACGAACGTATATACTAATAGCGTTGTCGTAATTTGTCACTTGGAGATTAAGATCTCGGCAGTTAATATTGTCGCTACGTCAACTTTAAGCTGGCTATTAGGATTAAAAATATACAGCATGTTACCGGATTGACGAACCAAAATTTATAACCTTTTTTATTGTTTTATTTATTCATCATTTTTCTTATTTTTACATAACACTACTTCGAAATAGTCGTATAAATAACAACAGAGACGATAGCATTCAACTTCTAACCGCATGTAATAACATACTTAATAATAATAATCACATTCCTAATACAATAAACCGCATATCACAATGGCAACACGACAGTAATTAGAAAATCCAACCATTTCACTATTTAACAATGACGATAGTAAAGTAAATACACGGATTACTAGAAGTCGAGCAAAGGCGTCGCTGGAGAAACCCACTCCTCCACAAACACCTGACGCAGAATTTTTGTATTTACTCGAATATTGTTTCTACTTATTTTAGTATTTTCATTTCAAGTATATTCTTATAAACTTGTTTATAATATCCCTAATAATAATTTAATTTATTAGGATTCAATTTCTTACGCGGCTTGACTATCAGTAATATTCTGCCCTAAACACCCTGTACTATAGGATCCTGTTTTGAAAATATGCAATGATTAATTTAGTCAATAAAAATTAGGAATTACAACTGTTGGAAAGGGGGGAAGTATCGGGTATTTCATCAGAAAATAGAGATAATAATAACATAACATTAACTTAACTCGGTAGGTCAGTTAACTATTGAATAGGAGGCGGCACCTTTAGAAAATGTAGATTCCTCTGGTACATATTTTTTTTATTAAGCTTGTACTTCACAGGTTTTATACAAATATAAGATTAAACAAGATACTCACGCTTCAGTACCAATTCAACATAGCAATACAGTGTAACGGGATGGTATAAGAAATTTCGTATAAACGTGGTAAATTTACAAACTTAAGAGTGTATTCAATATAATATAATTAATATACATTTATATTACACGCTTACCCACTTTTAAATAAGAATTTAGTCTCGTGTTTAAAAGTGGGGGCATTGTCATATATGTATATATCTATTGTTTATGTAATCATTAGTGTAAGACATTAGATTAAATAAATAAGATAATGACAAAAAAATATATATTAAGTTATAAAAATTAAGACATTAAATTAAGTAAGTAAGATATAAACAATACAAGAATAAAAAAATGTAAGACATTAGATTAATTAAATAAGATATACACAAGGAAACGTTAAATTAAGTTATAAAAGTAAATAATTAAGAAGGTATTGTAATAAAATTTTAAAGTATGTATATATTGGTTGTTTTTGGTAAGATTTTTTTTCATTGTGTTATTGTGATGGTTTTTTGTAGAAGATTTTTCATTTATATTTCATCTATAATTTTACATAACCAAAAAAAGATACGACGAAATTTACAAACTATTTTGCAATACAAATATTTATATCAAAAATTAATAAACGTGTATAAATGAAATATTAAGCACATTATTTTTATAAGTGACCATATTTATTTTACGTGTACAATATTTATACACATTTCTAAATATTATCTGCATGTGTTTTAAAACAATCCATACTTCTCGCTAATTTATACGATTTCACCATTTGTTTTTTTTTAACTGGCAGCAGAAATAATCCGGAGACGGCGACACTGGTTAGCGTAATTAATATCTAGATTGTTTTTTAACTTCTACCTTTTTAATATTCTAAGACGCGTTTTGTCTTGTGTGGGCATTATCAATCTCGATTGATAAAATCGATTAGGTTAGGTTGGTTTTTATTTCCATATGTGTGATTATGGAGTTCTACAAACTTACCTCTGAAACAATAAATACATAATAACAGAACGTCAGTAAACTTAGTAAAAACCACTACCAGATTTACGGTCTACCGTTTTCGAGACGTACCCGTCTTATTGTCAGGACCAACACTACACTACTACATTCACAACACTATACACCCCAACCATAATATTGTAAAACTATCACCACTATTGTTCACTTGCGTGTTAATCTTGTCAGAGAAATCGAACTACTGAACAACTCAGGGATCTAACGAGAAAGAGTGAGAGGGGGTGGGGTCTAAAGTGGGTGTTACCACAAACGAAATCGGTAGACCGTAAATCTGGTAGTGGTTTTTGCTAAGTTTACTAACATTCTGTTATTATGTCTAACCACAAAGTTAATGCTTTAAATATTAATAATATTAATAATAATAAATACATTTTTTTAATTTTAATTTAATGATTTTGAATTCATTCGATTTTAATTGTTGAGTGTCTATGATTATTTAAACTTCGATTATTAAAACGAAGCGAAACCTTCAATCCCGAGATGTCCAGATGAAGCGGGTATTAGTGATGATCTGTGCAATTATCCGAAACACTTGTAAAGAAGCGGTTAAATTAGGGCCAGAGATCAGCTCTCGACACGTTTAAAAGCTCGCTGGATCCGGTGTTTTGAAGACGCTCGTCGCGATATTGTTGGCCGGAGTTATTTCCAAAGTTAACTGGTCGTTAGGGATCGTTAACCGGCGTTTAACGGATCCGTTAGGTGTTGAGCCGAGATAAGTTGGCGCGGCCTCTGGGAGTCACGCTAGTTAGGGGGCACGTACGGGTCGTTAAGTGTGTGTGGAAAATCAATTTCACAGGAATCTGAGGATGGAAGCTGGAAGGCGACAACCGCTGGAAGGTAATACGAAAAATTATTATTTAAAAAAAAAAACGATGACAGTGAATGAGGAGATACTTACGGCCGATGACAGATATATTTTTGGAGGTGGATGAGCCCTCCGATTTTGGATAGAGTTGAACTCAAAGGTCACCACTCCGTTTGTAGAGTCGGAGATCTCTGCTGCGGTTGATGATGTAAAAGTCGCGATGGTTTGACAGAATTTATTTGATTACAAAACACAAGTTATAAAGAATACAGTAGTGTACAAAGGTTACAAGTGAAAGCGTGACGTTCGAAGGTATGACGGCGAGGGCTTCCGCTGTATCCGAGAAGCCCTGCTGGAGTGAGATAGTTTTGTTCTGCGGACGCGTGCTTATATAGTGATTCAGAACAAAGGAATCGGGGGTGTTAATCCTTGTGTTACTTACTACCCGGGTACCTGGGTATCCATTTTTGTTTTGAAGTTTAAATAATTTTATTCATAAACGCATCACTCATTTGAATCTCCATTATTAAAATAATTTGAAAGGGAGGGAAATAAAGCGAGGACGGACATTGACATGAGAAGGAGTGACCCTGAAGAAGCTATTTGACCACTTTCTAAATATCAATTTGTGAGATGCAAAACAAAAATAACGTACGTGGGAACGTCCATCCAGGATGAGTACCCTGGTACCTTGTGTTGCATTGAGTGTGAGAATTTCTGGGTAGTAACATAATAGTTAGCAAATTTATTAATCAATTAGAAAAGACATACAGAAATATCAACATAACGAAAAAATTTATTCTTGAAAAACAGCAAATGATTTCGCGGTGACATTTTAAATATAATTAATAAAAATAAACTTTGTTTTCACCACTTTTGTACTAAAAAAAAACAAAATGTTTCAGAGCTTATACAATTGTATCCTGACAATGGGGCCATGGGCTCTGAAACATGTTGATATTTTTCAATACAAAAGTGGTGAAAACTAAGTTTATATTTATTTATTATACTAACGAAAAAATACTTATCTGCTACCGGGATTCGAAACAACGGACCTCAACTCTATCCGAGATTGGCGTGTTATCCAATTTGAGCACTAATCTCTTTGCGTGGAGATTCAATTTTTTTTCTAGTTTCTAGATTTTTTTATCTATTTTAATTTATTTTATTTTATTTTAATTTTAATCTATTACAATCTAAGCAAATTACACGTGAATATAAAATGAGATATTGACTTCTTCAAAAGATTCCCCAGGTTATATTAAGATTATTTGTGGGGTATAAAAGCAAAGGCAGCAATATCCAAAACAATTTTAGTGCAGTCATCGAGGATTACTAATTTACAACGTACTAACTCTACATAGATGATGTAAAACAAAAAAAATTTTATTTGAGATTTATCAAATCCCGAAAATAAAATGGGGCATCCTGTACTCTGTTCCCTATGGGCGTAAATTTAAAGTAAAATAAAAATCAGAGTGCATAACTGCACCAATCATGTTCTTCAATCACAAGAGGCGCTTTTAAACAAGGTTTAAACCAATAATTACCTGTGAGATCTCCGATAATGTCTCGCGTGTTGTTCCCTGTTTATTTTCACGGTTCGCGGTATCAAAAGGAAATCTTCGGTGATCGATGGTATCTCGGAAGGAGGAAATCGGCCGCTCTTTAGCTCGCCAGCTTACAAGCGACTTATCGCTCCGCCATCGGGAGATGAGGAAGCGGATGCGACGTGCGGTCCAGAAGCCGCTCTGCCGACGGATTTAGTTACCGCTGTCTGCCGCCCAGAGGGGGCGGTAGCTTTGCGGGTTCTGATCTGTGATAGACACTCAAATTAAAGTTTATAGCGGAATTTGTAATGATTTAGAGACAGATATGATCGCAAATAATTTAATGGAGATTCTTGACTTGATTAAGATCCCTTGACTTGTCTGATTTAACTGAAACTGTTTTTTCCAAAATATTCATTCATAAGTTAATTTTTAAAACTTCATCTCCTTACAAAGAATTTGGCAAATCAATATCAATATATATATATATATATATATATATATATTTTAATTTTTGCAAAAAAAAAAATTACGTGGAAATAACTTATTCTAGAAACACACCTTATAATGCAAGTACAATGACTTGAATGAATGTTCGATTTACTGTAACTTAATAGATTGTAGTAAACTGAACATTCAATATCTAAAAAATAAAACTCAATGTCTGTCTGTCTGTCTGTTCTCTATACAAATCCACACCGTTTGTCCGATTCGATTCAAATTTTGCACACTTATTTTTTAGGACCTGGCGGGTAACAAAGGCAACATTTCCTCCCTATTCTCATACCCCTTCCTCTTCCCCTGACATTTTTTCGATGAAAATCTGTACCCTTTGACCGATCAGACTCAAAATTTGGAAACATATTCTTTAGGACTCGGCGGGTAACATATGCAACAATTTCCCCCTATTCTTTTACCCTATCCCCTCCCCTGATATATTTTCGATGCAAACCGTTCGAATTTAACTTTTGTTTATCCTCACAAATTTATTTTAAACTTAATTCTTAACAAGTGCAACGCCGGGTATGAACAGCTAGTACATTATATGCCGGATGGTATGATATGATACGCATGTTTGGGGCATGCAAAACGTTTTTTTTTATATAATCTAAGACAATTTAAAGGCTACCTACTGTACATTGATAAATTAATAGATTAATTATAAAATCATTCTTCTTACAATCATTCTTAGATGTATATGGATTTATGTGCTAATAAATATTATCATCTGTCATCTTCATGCCTTGCATAAATGAATAGTGACTCTATGCTAAAGCCTTGGCCCTAACTGTCCAGGAAATCAATTTGCAATAATTGAAGTTGTATTTTCATTGCAATTCTAACTTAGAAATGAATCAATTCAATTTTCCTTTGAAATAATCATTCCCTGTCCATCAGTAAAATGGCCTCTGGTCCATTTAAATCTGCCGAACTCGTCATTGTCTTCGACACGAAGTGACATTCGATGAACAAAGCTTTAGGATATCAACATTTTATCAATTATATAATCAGATTTCGACTGTTGCGAACTCCTGAATAGTATTAATTTTAAAGTACCTAACCGTAGGACCCGCCAAAACATGCTGTTTTATTGTGACAATTTGGACACAAACTATCGTTCAAATTCTAGCATACCTCGGATGCACAAACTTGGCAATGAACTACCTACATATGTCGACATTTTAAATCTATCTCTCTCAAAATTTAAAAAATCATTATATGATCATTTCTTTTCAAAATATTAAATTTTTATATAATGTCTTAAATTTTTTATATATACCTGGCTATTCAAATTTAATATTGCTATATTATCGGTGAGTAAAAATTTCTGAGATCACTACTTTACACTTTTTTGCATATATACTTTTTTTACATATATGTCTAACCTCATTATGTTTAAACTATGTATATATACTTTTTTACATTTATACCCTTTATTTTTCTTTTACATTTAATCGTTTGTTGTATTTTAATTATGTATAAACCTGTTGTAAAAGGCTATTAAGCCGTGTAATTAATAAAAATAAAATAAAATAAATAAAATAAAATAAATACACAGGACGTACTATTTAATATATGCCAAAGATACGTCAAAATCTTAAAGTTCTAAAAAAAAACACGTGATTTTTCCGTTTCAATCCCATTTCAAAAAAATTAAATCAATGAAAAATATACGAGTATGCCTGGCCCATTAAATAAATAGAAAAGATATTTATTATTAGGTTGATTCCTATTCTATTGGATCATTCATAACAATAAAATAAAAATGTGAACAAATGTTTTCTAGTTTAGAGTTACGCTAATTAGCTTAGATGAATAAAGTTAAAAATCAGGTAATATTCAATAAGTATGGACATTATTTTTAGTACATCTTAATACTTTTGATTGTTGTAACGTGTTGTCTAATGAGAAATAAAAAATTTTATAAAAAAAAATATATTGATTGTATTATTTGTATATTTCTAACTAATTAACTAACTAACTAACCATCACGCCGTTTCCCTGCAGGGGTAGGCAGAGAGGATTGAACGCCACACTCTTCTATCCTGGCACACCACTTTTGCTTCGGCCACATTCATACATCTTCTCATACACGTTCTACGGTTGTTGCGGCTTTTAACAGGGCCATCCTCAAATACTTGTAGTACCTGATCGTGCCAGGTCTTTCGCGGACGCCCCCTATTCCTGTTGCCTTCAACATTCGCCTCATATATTTTCTTAACCATCCTTTCCTCGTTCATACGTTCCACATGACCAAACCATCTCAGCACTCCTTTCTTTATTCTATCTACCACACTACAGCCAGCATTGCATTCACTTCTAATTTGTTCATTCCTCACTCTATCGACCAAATATTTTCCACACAAGCGTCTTAGTGACCGCATTTCCACCGCATTCAGTCTACTTTCATTCCTCTCTTACCAATTCCAGGCTTCACTTCCATACATAAGGGTTGGCACTAGAACGCCATTATGTACCGCTAGTCTTGCTTCTTTTGACAGATTCTTATTGGCCATAATTGCATTTAGTGCACCATTAACCTTGTTTCCCGCAGTTACTCTCCTTTCGATATCATTCTCAGCCTTGCCGTCTCTACTAAACATACTTCCCAAATACACAAACTCGTTCACTTGTTCTAATCTAATATTTCTACTTCTTTTATTTGATTAATTACACCAACATGTTTCAGAAAAACCTTTCCATCGTCAGGAATAATTAATAATTAATTAAATAATTTTGATGCGAATTTGAATAATTTAGAATCATTAGAAATTAGTAAAGCATGTAAATAGTATACGAAATATTATTAATAATCAATTAAATATAACTACTAGCCCAATTCTAAAAAAATTCCAATAATTGCGAGTAATCAAGAACTTCTGCAATAATATTTCAAAATAATTTTTCAAATAATTTAGAAAAACAAGAAACAAAAGACATTTCATTCTGATATTTTGAGAGTTATACAACACCCTGACGATGGAAAGGTTTTTCTGAAACATGTTGGTGTAATTAATCAAATAAAAGAAGTAGATATATACAAATAATACAATCAATATTTTTTTTAAATGTCAATCTACAATATTGCTTAATCAATTGAATTTTTTTTTTATATTTGCATAGGAACAAGAAGAACACGCGTTAAATATTTATTTGCGCTGAAACTAACTGAACAAATAAGATTTGCTTTCTTGCAAGCTTCATTATAAATTGAAATACAACGAATATGACATGAATATAACTAATAAATAGCCATCATGCCGTTGTCCCGTAGGGGTAGGCAGAGAGGGTTGATCGCCGCACTCTTCTAATTATGCACACCATTTTTACTTCGAACACTTTCGTACGCTTCTTTTGATGCACGCTCTTCAATTTTTGCGCTCTTCAATCTTCCAAATTTTGGTTTATCTGATCGTGCCAAGTCTTCCGCGGACGCCCCGTATTTCTCCCGCCTTCGACGCTCGCCCGACTTATTCAAGTTTTAAGTCTATCTACCACGCCAAAGCCAGCATTACACTTTTTTCTAATTTGTCCATTCTTCATTTTGTTGAACAGAATTTTTGCTTAAGAATCCATTGCTTAATAATATATAAAATATAATAATCCGGATCTCGGAAGAAGTCGATTAGTAAAGCTAGTAAAAAAAATAACCCATAAAATCAAATATTTATTATACTCCCTAGGGAGTAATAAAAAATTTCCAAAAATCCAAAATTACACTATAATCAGGTTTCGCGTCTACCAGATGATTTTTCATACAACTTAATAAGTTGTATGAAAAAACCATTCATAATTTGAAAAATCCAAAAATTTATTAATTTTTTTTAACGAAAATTTTACAGATCTTCTTGATCGTCGCCGCGAGTCTGCTTACAAAGTTTCAGCTCGATTGGATCACGGGAAAAGGGTTTAAAATTGATCCAAAGTTTTTTCGTCAGACATGAATACAAGAAGACAAGCAGACGCCACGAGTTAATATAAAGGGAGTAAAAAGAAAAATTTTACCTACTGCTGAGAAATTCGCGATACACTTACACACGCGGTATTACCTCTTAAAATCTTTATTACTATTTAACTAACTTAAACATAATTATTACCGGTTAAGTGCCAAGAACAAAGTTGCAGCGCCTTAACTACCGTAATTGAATAAGACGCCCTCCCTGTAACCCGACGCTGCCGTAATATAATTATTATTACCCGCTGGAGATATCACCCTCACCCCCACCCACACCCACATCCTCCATCCCCAAGCCCGTGACTCTTTCGGCGGGCAGAGAAGGGATGAGCCGGTGGCGACACGCAATCTGGCAGTGGCTTGCACAAAACACAGACTTAGGTTAAGTGAAAATATCGATGCTGTAGAGGTATGATGGATTGCATCGTCACTATATTTTGTATTCATCTAAAATAAGTAGACTCTTTGTACTAAAAATCCTATTTTTGTAAAAAAAAACTAACCCATAAAAACCAGGTTTTTACTATACTCCCTTTCTTTGTAAAATATTACAACAATTAAAGATGAATTAAAACATATAACATAACACTAAACTTACAGTAATTTAATATATTTCTAAAATGTCAGATGTTTTGAGCTTTGATAAAACACTTCATGCTTTGAAGATTAAATTCTAAAAACATTTGTCAGTCAATTTAGATTTTCGAAATTCGTAGTGAAGTATCTATTATGTATATCGACGGAGTAATTCAAATTTAGAAAATATTCCGCGATGTTATCGGGCTGCCGTTGCTAGTAATCAAACTTTTGTAATGATTTCAATTTGAAAAAACTATTAAAAATTTTAATAATCCAAAATTATACTACAATTATTATTATTTTTTAACGAAAATTTGATAGATCTTCTTGATCGTCGCCGCGAGTCTGCTTGCAAAGTTTCAACTCGATTGGATCACGGGAAAAGGGTCAAAAATCGATCCAAAGTTTTTTCGACGGCAAGCAAGCAAGCAGACGCCTCGAGTTAATATAAAGGGAGTAAAAAGGTGCGAATTCGGTCTTTTCACATGCGTTTATTGAGCTTTACTTGTCTTTTTTTTTGTTTATTTCCAGGTCTTATAATCGAAATATCAATAACTTTTCGACCAACTAGAGCTCTGAAACTTTCAACATTTATGTACTTTTGTTGACAATACTATATTAATTTTTTTCCAACATGACTTGTTTAATATTATGAGAGATATAATTAAAAATATATATTTCATGTAGAGAAAATAAAAATAAAAACACGAACAATAGTATTTTGACGTTTCTAGTCTAGTCAACCGTTCAATAGTGATTATTTATTTATTTAAAAATAAATAATTTTTCAAATAATTTGGAAAAACAAGGAACAAAAGACATTTCATTCGAATTTTTTGACAGTTATACAGCACCCTGATGATGGAATGGTAATTTCTGAAACATGTTGGTGAAAAAAAAACTCACATAAAAGTAGATATATACCTACAAATAAAATAATCAATATTTTTTTTAAATATTAATCTACAATGTTGCTCAATCAATTGAAAAAAAAGAATAAAGAATTACCCAGACGTGCAAATATTTCGAAAAGATGAGCATAATCTATTCCAAATACGCGCTTTTTGTGACGATTAGTGCGAAATTGCGCGAATTAAAGAAAAGTACTCCAATTCGATAAATAACATTAATTGATTTCAATTTTTTGATTTGTATCTCACCGTTACTATCCCGTGATAATAATATAAGAAATTAGTTTTTTGTAGACTTATTTTTTGTTTATTTATTTATTAAATCCCAAAAGAAAATATACAAAATATAATATATATATTACATACATTATGAGTATAATAAATCCTATAAAGGTATCCTATACATATACTTGTACACAGGTTCGGGAGATGAGAAGTTAGACATGTGTAATGATTTACACACGACTAAAACTCAATAAAACTTAAATAAATTAGTAAATAGTGACTAATATTATTACCTACCTTTCAAAATAGTGACTCAAATGACAGTCGTATTATGATTACAATATAAGTTTATAAGGATATCAGATATTCTTGTGTTTCGATTATCCATTTTTTTATTTGACTTCGGTTACCATTTTTAGTGCGGTGGGTAATAGATTGAAATATTTAGTAGTTGTATATAAGGAACTTTACAGTACTTTGTTTTAGTAATTTTGGGCCCTTTAATAAAAGGAAATCCAGACATAAATTAATAAATTTATGTCTGGATCTACCATCATAGTTATGCAATTTTTGAGTACATTCATTGAAACCGTTGTCTAACATTTAATACAAAACTTTGCCCTAATCCTATTTTTTTTAATCCCATTTTAAGCAGCTATCAATATACTTACAACTATCTGAAGATTTTACAACTTTCTCATTATTATGCGGAGTATTTTTGGTTATATGGAACACGATCAGGCATACTCGAGTCTCGCAGTTTGTATAGTTTAAATTACATTCTCTTGTAATGTAACAATCCGAGATGCTTCAACATTTCAGCACGTATATCTAAGCTACCTCAATATGCCAGCAATATCTAAGCTGCCTCAGTATGCCTCTCAACGCCGATTTGACAGCTTGAAGATCGTGAACTCCAACAACCCCGGAAACGATGGAGGACTTGTATAAATAGGCTGTAGGAGTGTCCAAAGGTTTGTCACTTCCAGAGTTTATTACCAAGTCAATTACAAATCGATTATTCAAGCCTATAAATCTATATTCTGAATGCCGGAATGTGCTAGTGTTTTAAGTGAAACAATTTTGTTCAACCACATAGCATTTAATAAGAGAAAACACTATATTTTATGTTTTATTAAACACCCTCTTACATTAGTAGTAGCTTGTTGGTCTTGTGGTTAGGACTCTCGCCTCGTGATCCAAAGGTCGCGGGTTCGAATCTCACTCCAGACCAGCAAGTTAGTCCTATTCTCATAGCCCAAGTGTTTAGCTTAGTTTGAAAATAGTAAGAATATTGATGTGACACGTATTACTTGTTCTCTATTTAAAAATATATATTTTTAAATATATGTTTTTTAAATATACGTTTTTTAAATATACGTTTTAAAATATACAAAAAATAAGTCTGAAATATTGGGAAAAAAATGCAATCTTTGATGTTGCATATCTCCATAACTATTGATAGGTCATGATAGCTTGAACATTTTCGACTCATAATCACTGCAGCAATATAGTCCTGCGACGTTATTAATGTTTCCCAAATAACCCTGCATACATCGAGAGTGACATATTTCGATGAACCATTTGGTACATCAATTGATCGGTCAAAGGCGTCGATGCAGAAGTCAGATTTTTACATTCTGCCGGCCGGGGCAGGTGCCCTGGGGTTAGGCCGGCCGCATTTTGGATACGAATTATTACGTACGTATTCGTACGACTACTTTCGTACGTATTGGAGCGCGCACTTTGATTGCGTCTTGCGTTGTCACGATCAGTTACTTTGACATTTCTCCAATGACGTTTGTGCCAAATGAATAATCTGTATCTTCTGGAAAACTCTATTGTGGCAGACTTAAATAATGACAAATTTCACGACTATCTATCTAATAGATTCACAAATGCTGGGGAGAATCGGAGTGCAACGAGAGCTCATAACATTGGAGAAATATTTAAAAGTTTTATTGTTCGAAGTACATAAGTATACCTCACTTTCATTAAACCAAATTATTTAACTTCTTCTTCTTCATCATCAGCCTTCGTCTTTCCACTGCTGGATACAGGCCTCTTCCTTATTTTTCCATTCTTCCCTGTTGTTGGCTAATTGTAGCCATCTCTACATGCCCCACAGCGACAATATCATCGGCCCATCTCTTTTGAGGTCTTCCGATGCCTCTTTTATTTTCCCAAGGTCTCCACTTCAGAACTCTGGGAGGCCATCTTGTAGTAACCTGTCT
>JADDOH010007082.1:0-19747 GCA_016648135.1 Agrypnia vestita
AACAGTAAATTGAAACATAGCAAAAATTACATTATAAAAATAAAAATATTTTTCAACGTGGTAAAATTAAATAAACTATCCGTAAACACGTGCAAAACCACGGGACATAATAATGATCAATAACGACCCTTGCGTGTGACCCGAGCCGCGTGTTGATTGACGTGTCACACTCGGGCGTTGTTTTTGTTATGATTCCAGCCTAATTCCAGTGAGCTTGTGAGCTACGGATGGACAGACGGACATTCGAAATTAGGATGGTAGATGATCAAGAACATGTTCAACATAAAATATTAGAAAAAATATCGAAAAAACATACTGGTTTACAGAAGGAGTTAAAACAATTGAAAATAATAATTTTCAGGCGCATTTAAGAGAGTATATTAAATAATTCAGAAGAATATTGCTCAATGTTCCACTGTAAAATAATAAAATGTAGAGGTAGCATTTCTAGTTGCGAAATATATGTATACTGTGTCATGGAAAGGACCATAGATGTCTCTAGCATAGTTCCTTTGATTATATTATTTACACACTATATTTAAAAAAAATTGATAATGTGTGGATTTTACGGTGGAATCGGTGAACGTTGCATTGTGTAAAGTGATCACTTAAGACAGTTCATACAGGTCATAAGCCCTGGGCTACCTTATAAATAGCTTCATCTCCGTGGGACTTCTATAATTTATCTTAATTAATAAAATGTTAGACATTAATTTTTTTGTTATCCTGCACCTAGCAATATTTGTATTAGTATTAGGTACAATAAAATTTACTCAAATTTACTAAAGGTTGCATTTTTTCATAAAGGACTGCTAAAAGTGCTATGTTTCTGATTATACTGGGTTAAACCAAATGACTTTTTTTTATTGTTAAAAATATTAGGATTACTATTTTCTTTTACAATTTAATCAGTTTGGAGACCTTCCCAATTTGTTTCAAGCCTCTGAACGCTGGACCATGATGCACACATTTTATTTGAAGTTTCCTCAACTGAAACAGGTGGATTAGCTTCCACTACTGTACTTAGCCGACATTATCTAACTGTACTTAGCACGTCATTATCCATCTGTACTTAGCACGTCATTATCCAGCTGTACTTGGCACGTCATTATCCAGCTGTGCTTAGCACGTCATTATCCAGCTGTACTTAGCACGTCATTATCTAACTGTACTTAGTACATCATTATCCAATCTGGACCACAATGCACGCACTTCATTTGAAATTTGGAAACTGAAACAACCCCCCCCCCCCATGGTTTGAAAAATTTCGGGACCTACTCAAGAAGCACTTCTTGCAGGTCATTACAATTTTGTAGTACTACAATTACTTCACTTCATTAGTACTACAATTTTGTAGTACTGCAATATTTCACTTCATTAATACTACTAATTTTGTAGTACTACAATTACTTCACTTCATTAGTACTGCAATTTCGTAATACTACAATTAGGGCCAGTTGTTTGATCAGGAGTAAGGGTAATAGTTAAGAAAAAAGCATACATTTTCGCGTTCTCAATCAATCAAAACACCCGTTTTCGTAAAAATCTATGCTTTTTGATTAACTCTTACTCTAACTTATAATCAAACAACAGGCCCATAGTTCCCTTCATGTAATTTTTACTACAATTGTAGTGTACACTTTGTAGTCTTCAAGCTGGTGAACGTGTGTGTGATGTAGTCTTCATTTTGAAATGTAGTTTTTCCCTTCGCTACTTGGAACGTCATTATCCAACTGCACTTAGCTCAAATTCATCCTAACGGAGAGAGTGAGAGAAAGAATCCAGGCCGCCAACTGTCAACATGAGTCTTTTAAGGGGGGTTTTTGGTCTATATTCTGTGAAGGGGGATAGCGGGAGTCACACGTAAGCACACACGTCATTATCCAAATCAACCACACTTCCTGGCGAATCCTTGAAGACTATACATTTTTAAGCCGTTTCTGACATATCCGAATGTCTACGAAATTTCTTAACGCCTATTGAAAACAGAGATCAGCTTCTTGAAATTGGAAGAAAGACACAAAAACTCAAAACACACGTGCATGTTATTTATTCGATTTGACATACACGCTCAAACGTTATCAATAACTGCTCATTCTGAAAAGCTAGGCAACAGAGAGCATCAAATGAGATTCAAATTCACCCAACTGATGAGCCGAGATCAATGGAGTGATCTATCTATCCAAGCGATGAACATTTTATGTAAACAAATGGACCACGGAAGCCGATAGCCATCTCCAATGAATCTCATGGGAGCAAAATTCTCGTATCAGAGATCGCCTGCCGTCGAAAATCTTCTGCGTGGATATTAACATATCTGTGATTTTTACTTCAAGCTGAGATATTGAACATTGAAGTTTTTAATACGAGAGAAAATACAAGTTTCTAATTTAATTTTTCGATTTCTTCGGAGGCGTTTGACATTTTATTTTTTTACAAAATATATTACATATTATTTAATTAAGAGTAATAAAATACTTCAACTCACTTCTGTTAAAAAGGTGGGTCACAAGTTTTTGCATTTATTAAAACGCGCGGGATCAGGGGGAACAACACGTGCTCTACGTAAAAATAAATTACAAAAACATCGACTCGTCTGGATTGTTCGGCGTCTTGTGATTACGCAGTGTGAATTAATGTCCAAGTTCAATTAATTAAATCGTGGCTCAGGAAGTTCGAGAAGACAATTTCAACGCTAAATAATAATAAAACGGTTGCCTACGGAGAAGGGAAGAGGATGTCGCGCAAGTTAATATTATTATTCCGTATATTAGGGTCAATAATGACCCGCTGACTGTCTGTTTGCTAAAAAATAAAATAAAATATGTTAACGGGTCAGTGCGAGAAGACCCGGGCTTGTCGACCCATAGAAATAGGATATAGATTTAGGGGATGATTGGATATCACGAAAATTTTATTCGTTGAGATAATGATCGAGCGGTTCACCAATTTCAACAACATTTCAGACATCAAAGACCTCTTCTTTTTTAAGTGTCATGTTGGGTCCACGATCACCCGAGAGAAACCATCTCTATCTTGGGTAGATCGCAGCAGTTCCTCGATTCTTCTCATCCCTGTCCATTCTCGGATATTACTAAGCCAGGACAGCTATTTCCTCTACTTCCTTCAATCTACCCTTCGACAACCAACTGAAGCTGGGTATACTTTCCCCCTCTCATTATGTGACCAAAGTACGATGCCTTATGGATCTTGATTGTTGTAAACAATTCTAATTCAATTCAATAATTATTCTGAATTTTCTAACCATCTTTTGGCTACGGATCATTCTTTTGATATTAATAAGGGTTTACAAATTTTACATACAAATTATGCAGAATCACAGTTTGATAAATTAGAAATTTTGGAAATAAGAAAAGGTGTTAGTAGTAAAATTGAATATTATAAATAACCAGGTCCTTTTTACAAATAGTTATCTTTTAAATTTACTAAATTGTGCGCGGTGAAATAATAAACATTCATTATAAAACTGTTTTTTATTTCAATTTTCGAATTCTGTATACTACATATATAGATAACTCGTACATTTTATCTGCATTTAAAACTACACATGTGGTTCTAAAATATGTTACAAGTGCAACTGAAAAACATTTTTTTCCCTAAACTCTACCTTCTATCTACCTTCTATCTATCTTAAGATATTTTTTATATACCTAAGTTTTAAAGAGAAAAATGCAACCTTGTTGTTTAAGGTCACAAAGTGACGAGATTAATCTAAGGCTGTGTTATTTTGTTGCAGATCCCAGAAGCAGAGATCATTATGTGATCTTAAATCCAATACCGATGACGCTGCTCTTAGTGATATATTACAAGATGGTCACACATTGGGGACCCAAGTTCATGGCGAAGAGGCAACCATTCAATATAGATAAAATATTAATTATCTACAATATAGGGCAAATATTAGTGTCGGCATTTTTAGCAATTCAAGTGAGTAAATTATCTGTATATTTCGATGAATTATAAGGCGAAAAATCTGTTTGAGCGAAGTAGCAAAAACTCGGTACGCCCTGGCACAGTGGTAATTATTACACAGATTATTCCGTTTAGAAGTCAACGTGAAAATTATCAACTCTCAATATAATGCTATAATGTTTACAAATGTATATTTAAAAACCATTCATACTTTTCGATTTATGAATGATAAAGAAAATTTCGAAAAAGATTGTTAATGTCTACTGCATTGTTGCGGCTATTTTCTTTCTTATAAGCGTCAAATTTTCTCTTTTTTAGTTTTTCAAGGAAATAAAAGGGGATATGAAAATTTTATACACAGGAATGCAAAACTATTTGGCTATTAATTCTCCAAATTTTGTAAAAATTACTCTTTAGGAACCTGCGTAAAACACAGGCATCTTTCCATACCCCTTTTCCTAGCCACTCCAAAGATACTAAATACTTGGAACAATGTTCTATATTACATCCCCAAAACGATTTTAGCATAGCATATAAAACGATCAGGTAATAAGCTGTTCTGGATTGTAAATATGTCTGTTTAGAGAAAGTATTAATTTAAATGGCTTTTTTTTCATAAAGAATCGGGCAGTTTTTCATATTCTTTTCTCAATACAGTGGTACCTACCTCGACATACGAGTTTAATTCATTCCGTAACCTTGCCCGTACGTCAATTTTCTCGTATCTCAAAGCAATTTTCCCCGTTGAAACTAACTGAAATACCATTAATCCATTCCAGCCCCCAAAATGCCACCCTAGTTGTTTTTGTTACGTGTTTTAGAATAAGAAAAATGTATTTTTACTTCCTTTATATTACTCGTGGCGTCTGCTTGCTTGCTTGCCGGCTTGCCGTCGAAAAAACTTTGGATCGATTTTTAACCCTTTTCCCGTGATCCAATCGAGCTGAAACTTGGCAAGTAGACTCGTGGCGACGATCAAGAATATCTATCAAATTTTCATTAAAAAAAATTAATAATTATATTATAATTTCGGATTTTTAGAAATTTTATTGGTTTTTTCAAATTGGAATCATTAGAAAAGTTTGATTACTAGCAACGGCGGCCCGATAACGTCGCGGAATATTTTCTAAATTTGAATTACTCCGTCGGTATACATAACACTACGAATGTCGAAAATCTAAATTGACTGACAAATGTTTTTAGAATTTAATCTTCAAAGCATGAAGTGTCTTATCAAAGCTCAAAACATCTGACATTTTAGAAATATATTAAATTACTGTAAGTTTAGTGTTATGTTATATGTTTTAATTCGTCTTTAATTATTGTTATATTTTACAAAGAAAGGGAGTATAATAAAAACTTGGTTTTTATGGGTTACTTTTTTTAATTGCAAACATTTCTTAAAACTAGGTGTCATACTAGTAAAACCATGTATACGGAGGAGATTTTGAAGATATTCGATTAGGGAAATTTCGAATTTTTGTATTATTATATTATTTTTGGACAACGCTCTGCTTTCGTAGTACTCATGTTGCATATTGATAGACGATCTTTTTTTTAAAGAAAAAATAGAGATGCGAACACGGAATACATGTCACATCACTATTCTTACTATTTTCAAACTAAGCTAATCGCTTGTGCTATGAAAACTTGCTGGTCTGGAGTGAGATTCGAACCCGCGATCTTTGGATCACGAGACGAGAGTCCTAACCACAAGACCAACAAGCTACTCTTATCTTCACATTTTCAGTACATCAAATGCCAGTCTACTGATCACTGATTTACCGTTGATGATGATGATACTGCTGTTTGGGATTTTTATTTTATTGTATCGATAATTGGTAACTGAAATTTAACTTTTTTTTGTTTCATATTTATTTGTTTTTTGATACTTATTACATAGATACGTACGCCAAACTGCACAATCAGTTTTACTGCAACTGTTAACTAGTCTAGTAAAAATCAGCTAAATCGATACAATCGGATACAAATCTGAAATAATGGACATTGCTTAACCGGTTAAAATACCATCACTAGACCAGTCAATCATAAACAACGCAATTTTAAACAATATTTTTATATGAAAGTGTGTTCTAAGAACACAGTTACTGGATTTTGTCCCCAGAGGAATGATTATTCAATTAATGATAAATTATAGAAGTCTCACAGAGACGAAGCTTACTTATATATGAGAAAAGTGGGTGGAAGTCTCTTATACGATGGCTCAGGGCTTACAACCTGTCCTTACAACTAGTCCATGCGATGAACGTAAACCGTCGACGCGTTGACGCAACGTCAACGGTTGATTTCAACTAGTCCGTCCATTCAACGCCCATCCCTAAACAACACACATATTTTTTGCGCACATTCTTTTAAATGCGGTCTAGCTATAGTAATGAATACACTTGAGAATTTTGAATTGGAATTTAACAACTACAACAAAATACATTTATTATTATTTTTTTATTTATTTATTAACTTCGTACAGGGCTTTTACAAACAAATTGGTAAAGTGTACATTTATATAATGCATAGTTTAAAGAAAAATAATAATAACATATAAAAATAATCATGACATAAAGTGGAAATCAAATACTTAAAATACAAATATATAAAGTTGAATATAATAAAAAGTAAAAAGTAGAAAGCAAGTATATAACAAAGCAGAAGTATAAGGAAAACATAATACAACAAAAATTCAAAAAATAAAAAGTAATAATATATAGTGAAAAGCAATAGCACAAGCTTAGAAAGTCACTATGTAGTAAAAATGTTACTTAATAGTTAGTTATCTCACTCAACCAACAATGAAAACAAACACAAATCAATTATTTATGTCCAATTCGACAAATACTAGTAACCTTTCAATACACCTTTTAAAATATGTTTGAATATTATAAGGTTGTTGACAAAGACGTCAAGTTGCTCGTATCTGTTTGCTAGTCTAGGAAGCCTTTGCAGTGGAGAATAAAAGATGTAGTTGGTAGCTGCAGTTTCCACGGCAAAACCTGCATGACTTCTAGTTACGTACATGTATACTTGTACGTAACTACATAAATACATGCTCATTAGCAAACATAACGCAGTTGACAATGAAAATCATTATATTGCTTGAAAGACATTAGAGAAGTACTGTAGGTATAATTAGGCTGCAATGTAAATGAAAGATGGAATCCTTCTGTTGAAATCAAATGCCGCATTGAGCAAGCTCGTGCAATCTTTATCCTCGCGAAAAAGATTTTCTGCAGTCATGATCTCAATCTTCGATTACGACTGCGAATGCTCAGATGCTACCTATTTTCAACGTTATTTTACATAATGGAAGCATGGACGCTTACCAAAGAATTGATAAGAAGACTTGAAGCATTCGAGATGTGGATCTACAGAAGAATACTCAAAATAAGCTGGATGGACAGAGTTACGAGTGAAGATGTCATGGTTCGGATGAATAAAGAAAAATAAGTAATTAAAACAATAAAAATCCAAAAACTTCAATATCTGGAACATGTGATGAGTGGGAAATCTTGCTGGGAAAGATTGCCGAAAGTCTGGATCCTGGAAGAAAGAGAACATCATGGCTGAAAAAGCTAAGACAGGATAAAGCTGGCCAGTCTACTGTAGAGCTATTTCGTATAGCCAACGTACGTGACGAGAAGAAGAAGAAGACTTTATGGAGTGGAAATATTACTGTTGTATGATGCGCGCATATTCCCGTTGCATATTAAAACTTTACTCTCAACGCCGCTAAAAAAATAAAACTTGTAAGAGTATTTTTAATTTATTTAAAACGCTAAGTCATGCACCAACGCAACAATTGTAAAAAGTATTCAAGGTTGATAATGCAACAGAATATATCCGATGCGGTAATATATGCTGAGACGTAAAAATAAAGTTGCAGTATAGGTCCTACATTGTGTAAAGGTATTAAAATACAGTTTTTAATGAAATATTCATTGTATTCGTTGATCCCACGACCTTAGTTTTCGTTGTTTATATTAAATGCTTCATTAGAGAGTATTATCTAACTTTAGGCGATTGTTTGAACAATCGAATATTTGTAAACCACGTGTAAACTACAGTATTGGACTAATTAATGTGAACTTTGAACATTTCTATATTTTTTAAGATGGCAGCTCTGCTGTGACAATTTTAACAGCTGTTTCTATACCTACAGATTACAGATCAGCGAAGAGAAAAACTTAATTCCGGAATGAAGGCTTCAACATGTACCTATACATTCACCAATTTGAAAGATTCAAAATAAACCCTACATTTGATGAACTACATGAAATTATTCATCGCCAACAGGGGGTAGGATCGGTATTTTTGAATGGTTCATTTGTCCAGAAAAAAAACATCGTTGACGGACGGTTGTTCATTTTTAACCTTAACATTTACAACGAAATTGAATTGCAATATTAGTTAACTGAAACATAATTAATATAGCCTTCTTACATTCCATACCGACTATAGGAATTCCAAAACAATTTACGACTACTGAACAGATTTACGGTCGTTGGTGAAAGTGAAGTTCAAAAAGACAAAAAAGTGACAGTTCATAAAGAACAGTTCGTTCATGAATGGCTCATCTCTAATACAGATCACATAAATCCGTCATTCTGCATTAAGTTATTATCAATGTTGGTCGTTTTACCGGTAACTTTCACTAAGTTACATGCGTTTTCGTGAATTTATGAGAAATAATACACTCTGGTTGGTTTTTCATGTTTTATGGCATCAATATTATAATATCAATACGCCAAGGAAAAGACAAAACATCGCGAAGTACAGAAGCATTACTAGTAAGTGTTCCGTAAGCTTAGGAGCTGTAAAAGAGATAATCAAACAAAAGAGAGAGACTGGATAAGTGAACTCCAACGATAGGGGAAATGTGGAAGAAAAGGGAAGACCACTCCACGAGATGAATCTTTTGTTTTGAGAAATAGCAAATTGAAACCTAGAAAAATAAGCTATGACCTTCAGCAAGATTTAGAAAAGGCTGGAGTGGAAATTCATTACTTCAATTCGTAGACGCCTTTTAGAGGGAAGAAAAAACATTTGACGGAGGCTATGATGGGGAAAAGTCGAACCAAAAAATATGCTCTTTGGACAGAAAAACGCTGGAGAAAGGTCTTGTTCTTTGATTATCTTTTTTTCAATTCAAATTATTTCATAAATAACACATACATGACAAACTTACATTAAATTCGTATATTATGTTATTACATTTAACTGGTCGGGTGCCGAAGCGCAGATCTGCGCGAAAACTTTTGTACCCTCTATGTGCCAGAGCGCAGATGTACGCTCCCTAGACACGTATGCGAATTTGGCCTATTTTACTTGCGTTTATGGGTTTTTAAAGCTTATCATCGGTTGTATCTCAAGTTTTTGAATGAACGAACGAGTTCTATTTGCCAAGTAACCTCATTTACCACGCAAACCAACATTCCAAATGTCGTCTTTGGATCGCTCATTAATTGTGTTATTTATCTGTTAAAAAAAAGTTTTTTTCATAATAAAAAAGTGTTAAAATTAAGCATTTTTATATTCTTTGATATATTTAGAAAGAAAATATTGAAATACAATATATTTTTCGGTTTTTTCTGTTTTTTTCTTTTCTTTCTGATTTTCTGACAGTAAATTTCGTTACTTATTTTCATAATTAATGACTAAGTAATTATTGAAGTCTGTATATTGAGAAACCAGAAACTGCTTGTTGATTTTTACATGAATATAACCATCACAAAAAAGTGTCTAAAAAACAGCAATCGTGCGCGAAATTGCGCGGCAGTCAGGGTACATTCCGCGTTACGTACGGCACGGCCGGCATCCGACCGGTTAATGAATATACATATTTAGAGAAGATTCGGAGTTCGATGGAATAAAAAAGCGAAATGGTTATTAATGTTTATTTCTCGACCAGATTCCGACCGACTCCGAAAGCAAGTAAAGATGTACAGGTTACAGTTATATGTTAAGTACATGATGAATAAAGCAACTCTGATGTTGCGCGGTACAGGTCCGCCAATTGTTATGGCATAGGCCCGACTGGAAACGTAGTGTTGTTGTTTTGTCTCCACAGCAAAATTCTTTTTTTCTCGTACATTTACGGCGCGGAGGTTTTTATTATGTTAACGTAAACAAATCGCTGGGTTGGAAGATCGATACATGACTTAAAGTTGCGCTTGCAAAAATAATTTCGTTTCACGCGACGCTCCTACGCGTGACGTCACTTGACCTACACGACGCCGCTCGTGTTCGCTTAGTGCCTGTGCGACGATCTCGACTAGGTCAAATGACGTCACAGGCGGCACAAGCCACAGTCGTTCCGCGCTAAAATACGTAAACTTAAATAATCTATTTCTCAGACATTTATTGACAGATTTCAAAAAAAATTCACAAATTTATTTTGATCTATGTTTTAATTCTGTTAACACAATGTTTGCGGGTTTTTTTTTTATCAATTTACGCCGGAAAGCGGGAAATTTTTGTCAGGTTCGCGCGCGAAATTATGTTTCATGTAAAATAGCTATAGCTTCTGAACTATTGATCAAATTTAAATAAAAATTTCAGTATCTTACCTTATTCGAAATCTTTTATTATGATCTGGTCACAATTTTTTATATATTTGGATAGACAATTACTATATTTAAGTTTAAATTTTTAAAATTTGAAAAAACTGCACCTTTGTCGTATTGTTGATTTAGTCGTTTTATGCACGTTCAACATAATATATATTGTAAAATACAAAACAATAAACACCAATATTGCTTGGAAGTATGAAATCTTTGGAAACAACTCCCTTTATGTAAAGCAGGGATGTTATGGAGCTCCGTAACCGTAACCGAAACTATCGGATATCCGAAATAAAAAAATATCCGTAACAGTAACCGAAAATGATATAAAAGTTACGGATGGTTTCGGATAAAGGCGGAGTCTAAATCTAAATGACAAGTTACGATAGATTTTTGTTTGTTTTGCCCGGCCGAGCCGTCACTTTCAGTTGTCACACAAGCCGCGGGTGTCTCTTGCAATAATATAATAATTTAAAAAGTATAATTTTACCTTTGCTCAATTTTGACTATTAAAACTACAATTAAGATTAAAGTTTATTAATAAACATTTTGTAATGGTTTCATTACTTACAAAATTCATTAAGAACTGTTTTTGTTATTATATACTTAAATTACAGTAAAAGTGTAGCAAGGTTTTATTAGAATTTTAGATTTTACTCTTTATCTTTAATACTCAAGCAATGATTATGAAGACTGATTTGTTGTAAATTACTGTATTATTGCAAATTTTAATAATTCCTATAATCATATTGAATAATATTAATAGAAGTTACTAATATTTTTATTTTTATTATAATTTTGTTTTTGTAATAATAACTATTATTACAGCCACTTTAAGTGCTATGTAGATACCTTCTTAGGTATCTACATAGCACTTAAAGTGGCTGTAATAATAGTTATTTATTTGACTGATTGTAAAAACAAATGATAATATAGGCTAGAAATAAAAGTCAAATCTTGCTGTTTGTATTTTACTTTTATAATTTTAAAATTCTAATATCCGTAACCGAAATTATCCGAAACTAGCGGATAATCCGAAATAATTTCATATCCGTAACCGTATCTGAAACCGGAATAATATTATTCCTATATCCAGATCCGAAATTTCATATCCATAACATCTGATGTAAAGGTACATCACAGAATTTACACCTATACCTACCGGGTTTCGCTACGTACTTTGTGGACCGCGCACATACGGCATCTCCTTCGCAGATTCTTATTTCCAATCTATGTTGTGACTTTCTCGCATTTCTGCCGAACGTATGGTAGAAATTAAAGACACTCCTCTTTTCGATTGTCAAACTTGTAAGCAAAATCTTTTTTCCTTCGAAAAATTGTTTGGCCCCTCCAAGGCGCTTTCTACCAACAGCAAAAGACGCGTTTAAGCGTCTCCCGCAAACAATATGTTACGTTAAATATAGTATTATCAACATGACGAAACTTCTCCATTATTATTGATTGCATTGCTTTGGTTTTCAGAGCATTCGAATAGTTTGGTGGTCCGGATATTACAGCCTGAAATGCCAGCCGCTGTCCACCTCAACCACGCCAATAGAGTTCGACATCATAAGACACATCAAATATTACTACTGGCTGAAGATTATAGATTTGCTGGATACGGTAAGTGGCCAATAATATTGAATAAAATTATGAAAATACTTCCAAAGAAGATGATTTTATATAATAATCCCCAATAATAATAATTTAGAATGTCTGAAACTAATTTGGAATGTCTATTAGAACTATTATATGACACAAATATTGATAAAAACGCATTCCAACCTCAAAGTTTTTGTCACAACAATTAAAATAAAGTTTGCATTATCTATTGGGTAAGATGACATAGGTGTAAGATGGCATACAATGTCATCTTACCTTTTCATATAGTTTATTCGTTTTCATATCGTTTATTTAGCCAATCTAGGCCAAAAGAACATTGGGTGAAGCGCCAACTGTGTTCCAACTGGTGTCATACACTATGCGCAGGCATACCTGCAAGAAAGAAAAAATTTATTTGCGAACTATGCTCGTAAGATTAATAGTGTAGTAATATTAATTACCTTTAAAGTCTAAGATGACATACTATGTCATTTTACCATAGATATGTCGTCTTACACACGTCGACCTATGTGCGATTTATGTTATTTTTTTAATTTTATGTCACGTTGATCGTTCTAAAACTTTAATAATTTCGTTGATTATGATACATTTAAGAATATACGCAAGATGCTGATCTCACATGACTTTAATTATTTCAAATATTCGTCTTGAAAGAAAAAGTATGTCATCTTAAGCACAACTCCCCTACGACTTTTGCAATTTCAGATGAGACCTTTGGAAAGTAGTCGCGAATCTACATGGTCTAATAATATAAACGATCAACTATCCTAATTTCGATTGACTGTCTATCTGTAACTCGCTGGAATGACAACAACAACACTGATGATAACTAGGCCCGGGCGCCCGAATGTGATACGTCAATCAGCGGGCAGCTTAGGTTACGCGCAAGATGGTTATTAATTATTTTTATGCCCGTAATTTTTCACCGGTTTACGGATAGTTTTAAATAAAAATAGGTAATTCAATATTTTGTTACACATACATGGATTGTAATGTCGAACCTCCACGATGTCTGGGTGTTAATAAAATTATATTAATAAATTAATTTAAAAAATAAATTTAAAATTTAAAAATACCTACATGTTTATTTGACGATATTATTTTTATACTATCACGCAAACCAATCATTGCAAATTGGAGTTTTGTCTAAAATATGAGTTTTTGATTAATATTATACAAAATAAGTAGTAACATTATTTTAAAAGTTGGTAGAAACCAGTTTGTTCACACACATCTACTAATTTATTCATCCGAAGAGTTCAAATGTTAAATTAAACCAATATATTCGTCACAATTATAGAAATATTGACATTTGGCAAATGTCTTGATGTTTCTCTATTTTTGAGTGTTGCAGTAACAATCACCAAATAACTAAATAAAAAACTAAATTTTAAAAAATGGGAAAAAAAATTTTGAAAAAAAAAAACTATGGGAAAAAAATTGAAAAAAAAGAATTTTTGGAAAAAAAAATTGGGAAAAAAATTACTATAAAAAGTTACGGACGAAGTTACAGAGACAGACGGACGGACGGATGGACGGACAGACATACAACGAAATTATTATGATTGGGATAATAATAAAAACTGTATTTTCAGGTTTTCTTCGTTTTAAGAAAAAAATTCAATCAAGTCTCCTTCCTCCACGTGTACCACCACACCGCGATGATTGTCTTGGGTTTCATGACGCTCAAGTACATGCCTGGTAAGCGAATTCAAATCATACAAGCAGTTAAGCAGTTGGCTATCGGCTGTACTGGCTATTTCGGCTATAATACGGATTTACGCTATACTAGCAAGAGCTGAGCGACTATTAGCATCTGCGATTAGCTATCGCCTATTGCCTGCTACTTTTCATACGATTTGGTTATTTTTTAAAAATTAGTAATGGTAAGATCACGCACTGCCTACTAAGGTTTTTGAAGTAGACACTGCGTGGTTTTGTTTATTGTTAGGTTTGACACATTTCTCACCAAAGGCACATTCTAACATGACCTGTAAAAATAAATGTAAAAAAGCCTGCAGAAAAAATAAAATATAAATATTGATTTATTTCGCCTTAAAGCAACTCGAATGTTACATAATGTATATATGGGGTACAAAAGCAAAGGCAAAAAAAATTAATAATGCAGTCATCGAGGATTACGAACTAATAATGTACTGAATTCGATATTTTAAAGGAAACAGGGTCTATAAATTTATAGGAAACATAATTTTGGAAGGGATAGATACATAAAGTATTACATTAGTAACCCTAGGTAACATTCAAAACATTTTTAATATTTCTACACATTAAATAACATCTAAATGCATTTTAAAATAATCTGTACACTTCGTTTCTTTAAAAAAAATTTAGATTTGAATAATTTTTGAAGATGGCAATGCAAAAAACAATGCATTTTAATCATAATGTAGATTTTTTAAATACAGAAACAATTATGATCTGTCATATTACATACATACTGTATATGTTGCAGTGGCTTGCAGTAGACACAAACCTAGGTTGTGCTGTTATCCACCTTATATTATAACATCCTATTAATTCCAGAAGACATTCTGTGCTGTTTTCTCTTACCAAAGCTACTTTTAAAATTATTGGAAAATATTTAAAAATAAGATGAGTTTTTTGCCGCAGTTCTACCATGAATGATTCTTTGTCCTGTATTTCTGTCCTAATTTCCATACCTCAATGATAACATTATGGATTTTGGATTTTGAAAACTCGCTGGAAAAACATTTCCGATATGCCTCGTGCAACGTCATTTCACATCAAAGCAAAATTTGAACTTGACATTACACTTTAACGAGTGCTAGAATAATTAAAAATTGGAATAATTAAAAATAGAATATTTAAATAAATAAAGCATTAAAAAAACAAAATTAAAATTATTTTTCACCGAGCGGTGTACTGACACGCGATCGAACCGAATCGAAATAGATTTGTTTTAAAACATCAAAACAGTACCAACTCTCTACAGCTGGTAGCAAAAACATAACATGTAGATTCCTGCCTTGATAATAAGTTGAAAATGATCATGCAACCATGACCCAATATCAATAATTTATGGAGATGTGCAATATCAAAGTTTGCTTTTTTTTCAATATTTCTGACTTATTTTCTGACTATCATTACAGTAACTTACCTATATCAATTATGAAAAATTCATTCTATGAGGCACCCTTTCGTATGTCTAAAAACTTACACAGTATTTTTTTAGATTTTTTAAAGGACTTTTAGGGGTTGCTACCAGCTGTGAAAGTGTAGAGCTTAATTAAAATATATTAGTTTGTATTTAAGCTATAAAAAATATTTTTAGCAATTTTTTACAAAAATTTAGTAAAAATTTAGACTATAATCAACGAACTAACTATATGAAATATTTAAAAAATACATTTAATTAATATTAATAATATTTATTGAAGATGAAGTCAACGTGAATTTTTATGAGTCAGGAAATTTTCGTCAATAATCTTTAATCGCCAAGAGTAAACATTGCTTCTGCTCTTTATGGGTGGAGTGAAGAACTATTTATTGTCTTCACACCACTCATCATCATCATTCTTGGCACTACAACCCTTGGTGGGTCTTGGCCTCCTCAATAATTTTCCTCCACTCATCTCGGTCTAGTGCCAGCACTCTCCAGTTTCAAAGCTCTAAGGCAGAGATATCTTTGAGGACGTTGTCACTTCATCTTAATTTAGGCCTTCCTAAGCTTCCACATGACCCAGCCACCGAAGTCTTCCCAGTTTTATAAATTTTGTGACGTTTGGGTCCTTAAATAGAGTATAGAGCTCATTGTTGTAACGTCTGCGCCAAAGTCCATTGTCTTCACACCACCGATGATAAAAACGATAATTAACTTGACAGTATATATACTGTACCAAAATAATCTGACTTTTTAAAGTGACCCAAGTATAACATAAGAGTACCAATCTTATATTCTTCTTCTTCCTTAGCCTTCATCTTTCCTCCACTGCTGGATATAGGCCTCTTCCATACCCTTTCTTTCTTCTTTGTTATTTGCTAGTTGTAGCCATTTCTTCCCCCTCAGCGAGTATATCGTCGGCCCATCTCTTTTGAAGTTTTCCGACGCTTCTTTTATTTCCCCAAGGTCTCCATTTCAGAACTCTCGGAGTCCATGTTTATATTAGCTTCATTTATATAAGCTTGGTAATCATATTGTCTGTTTGTCCGGGCGGAATCTTATATTATCTTATCATATAATCGATATTTCACCCACTTCCCAATGTCCAATCGAGCTGAATGTTGACACAGACATATTGATGACAATATATAAGTCAGTCAGATTCACCAATTAATAAATTAATCATAATTATTTTATCATAATTATTTAATAAAGTTTTAAACGGGAAATTAGTTAATGAGCGTGATAATAATTTTGTATGAAATTACATATATACTTCAAAAGCGCATTCAGAAATGCATTGGTTTACTCGTAAATATGTGAAGTTCTAAGATGGACTTCAGCCAAATTTAATCCTAAGGATTTCCTGTGGCCATGGCGCAGTTGGTGAAGTGTTGGGCAAAATTTGCCTTTGGTCGAATTTAAATTACAAACGCTAACTATAAAAAAAATCAATTTAAAAAATAAAAAAACTTTAAGTGAGAAAGATTGCTGACCAATCTTCAATCATTACCTATAGATCCTAAATGATCAATCGAAATAAAAAGGGATCAGAGAAACCTAAAGATGATTTTCAAATACCTATTCAATGATACCACACTTAACATAATTCGTCGACTTTCTTTTTTTTTTCACAGTGTGGCGTCTGATTGTGGCCATATTGAATTTAGATTGTCATGTCTTTAATGATACTCGCAAGATTATGATAAATCGATTAACGTAGCAATCATCAAAATCTACCCACGCGTTTGGTCTCTAGAGCGCCACAAAGGAACAAACATACATGTTTCGGACAGGAATTAGAAGTTCGAAACGATCGCCGTGGAACGGTGGCGTCATCACGAAACAATGCCAGTTTTGAATGTTTATGTAAACAGATGAAATAAAAGACTTTATGTGACACACTATTTTTTGGACTCTATGAATAATGTTTATTATTATAGATTTAAATATTGACATATACAATGTAATATTTATGGATTTTTGTCACATCTTTTATTTTTTAATAAAGAGAGTAAATCGCTTGCAAAGCGATAGACGATGCGCTTTTCGAAGCAATCAGCCGTTCGCGGCATTTTTGACTGACATATGGTCAGTATGGAAATCGAAATATTTTCCAAATATTTCTGGAATTTGACCCGCTCACGAGGCGTGATAATTTAGACTGGTATATACATTTCCGAGAACCAGCCAATTGGGTGCGCCCGGCTGGTATTCCGAAGATTAAAGTGGGGCGGCAGGCTGCAGACTGACCGTTCCCCATATCGCTTGCATCTGATTTACGGGTACCCAGCCCGTAAAATCAGAGTCTTGTCGCACAAGACCGACTGGACGTAGACTGGCGGAGGAGCATCATTACTAAAAAGTGCGTGGAGCACCGTACACACAAAATATAAATTAAACTTTACAAAATTCTTCAAAAAATAATTTTTATTAAAAACACAGGAAAAGTCAAGAAACGCATAGAAAACATAAAATGGGGAATTAAAAATAGTGGCCCTAAAATGGACCTTTTACGCTCAACATAAGCGCAATCGCTAATATCGACCCCACCGGCCGAGCGATACCGTGCCGAAAAAGATGACTTTCAGTCAAAATCGAATATTGGCCGCTACAGCAGTCCAATTAAACTAAAACTTTCTTTATTGTATTCTTCCAGTAAATATCTATACAAAAAGTATATATTTACGACTACAAATTACATCAGAAACGTAGGAGGAATTTTGTTTGATAAAATTGTTTATAACTAACATAATATTAATTATTCACTCATTAAACTATAGTCAAAAGACGCCTTATAAAATATACTTCATAATTATTACACAAAAATTCATGTATCTACTTAAGAACTATTTTTTATTGAATTTAATGTAACTAGCCGATTGCACTCGGTACATAACTTGTAATAACTCTGTTAATACTACCTTGCGGGTCCCATAGACTATGTTAGATTATCAGCAAGGTTTAGTCTTGTATAAATTAACATGATTTACGTCTCAAAAAGACGATGAAACTATTTTTACGATTTTTTATGTCGGAGCAAAGTGCTTTCTGCCGATCTCCGCAGCCAATCGTCAGACTGATTAGTACCAAAATTCACTCAGAGATGGCGCGAGCGCTGAAATCGGCAAAGCAAGCTTTGTGATTGGCTGATTGTTTTACGATGGAGTTATGGAAGGGATTTTGTAATTTGGCTATATAAACAGTTTCATAACGGCGAGCAATTCAGTACACCTGAAGGTGCTTTAAGAGCCTATCGGACCACTTTTACCAGTCTTTCATTTCTCTCTACCTACAACGACCCTGCTGACTACTTGGACTTTCTCTGGATCTTCTTTGGCCCTTTTAAGGCAACCTCTACTACACCGGCGTTTCTAGTTTGGTTTTATATGACTTTGCCATCTGAAACTTTCGGTGCGTTTCTTCGAGTTTGGGCACGTGGAACCATACTATCTTTTGCGTGTTCCTGTGCGGAACAGCTGGTCCTTCGAGCCGGATCCTGTGCATTACTCGAGGATGTCGCGATCTGGGTCCAGATCGGAACACGTTCCAGAAGAAGAAGAAGAACACCATCGCGACGAGTCGGTTACTTCAGAACAGGCCCGTTCCGAGGTGGACCGATACTCCACTAGGACGGAGGACACCATCCGCCAACTGAGGGCGGAGCTCCGTCAAGAGCGGCAGCACTCACGGGACCTACAGTGAGAGCACGCTGAAGTCCTGATCCGTGTGTGCACCACCCAACAACTGCCGCCACCTGGGAACATCGCTGCCGGAGCAGCGACACCAATCGACGAGGAAATAATCGGTGGCCCTGAAAAGGGCCAGTCACCTGGAAGTACAGTCAACATCGGTGGCCCTGAAAAGGGGCAGTCACCTAGAAGTACCGCCATCAATGCTGGCCCTGATAAAGTTTTTGGGGCAAACACCATGACCAGACATTCTGCTCACCAAGCAGCCATAGAAGACGGCAGGCCTACTTCATCAAACCAGTCGGGACAGCACCCCTGCTGTCCAGAAGCAAGCGCTTTCACAAGAGAATGGGTGCGCAATCATCCCAACCCGCAAGAAGAAGTGGCTTCATGGATCGAAGAAGCCTTAAGAAAGAACCGGCACACAGAGGGCACCCGCTCCCAGACTGGCAGTGGAGAGGCGCAAGTAGCAGCGATGCTGGCAAGGCAGTCCGGAGCAAAAGAACTGCCACACTTCAGTGGAGACCCATTCGACTGGCCCACATTCCATGCTCAGTTTGAACAATCTACTGCACTATGTGGACTATCAGCTGCAGAGAACCTGATACGCCTTCAGACTTCACTAAAGGGACGAGCGCGTGAAGCCATCGCCCCTTTGCTGGTGGACCCATACATCATTCCCGAAATATTGCGTACATGGCAAGAACGTTTCGGGAACACTGAAGACTTCATCGATGCCATGTTGGAGAAGGTGCGGCGCCATCCCCGCATAACTGAAGACC
>JADDOH010007084.1:0-99673 GCA_016648135.1 Agrypnia vestita
TCAGTGAATCGAGGGCCCTCGCTATTACCAGTTGGTCACGTCACGTATCTCTTTTTTTTTCAAGTATCATCAAATTATTCTATTGATTATTGATTGCGATCTTGACGAAGGTGCTTGTAATTCCAAGAACTATTTATAAAATCAAACAAAACAGATGAAAAAAATTATTCGTGGAAGACATTTACAAGACGAGAGTTACTATGTTTGTTTAGATTGGTACACGGTGTTACGAAGATTATTTCTGAAAAATAATATTTTGATAATTTAATATGTATATATATAGTGCTGTTTTCGTGAGTACTCATTTCAAGGGCGCTTCTCACATTAAAATTAATTTACAAAACAACCCGCTGGCTACAAAACTTATTTAATATTACTTATACACTGGATGGCATGAAAAAAATGTAATTGACGGTTAAAACTATAGTTGAGAGTGCCAGAAAGATATACTCCGTTATACAGTTATACCTCGTTTATTCGAACCCCGATACATCGAAATTCGCCATTCGAAATTTTTAAAACCCATAAGTCCCAAAATGCTAATTTCACAGTAGATTAACCCCGATAATTCGAAAACCCCGGTAATTCATAATTCGAAATAATTTTTAAAACCTTGCGCAATAAATCAATACGTTTTAGTTCACATAAATCGATTTTCTTTTAAATTTGACGAAATCGAAAAAATATTTCGATATTTTTTGGATACCTTAGTAATAGAAATGTGGCGGTCTTTGTATTAGCATAATAAATATCGCGTTTTCGAAATGATTTCTTGAAATATGCAAAAATGCAGACTTTTCCACTAAAGTAATGACTTTTTTCACGAGTTTTACGATTTTTACGAATCTCGCAGTTGTATTGCGATTTAATTTTTTTTCTACCTTGAATTTCGACTTAACGGGGTTTTATTGAAGTATCAAACCTGAAATATTTTCCATATATGAACACTATAGTAAGTAAGAAGGTTTAAGTATCATGACATTTGAGTTCGGAGGATTTTGGCAGACAACAGGTAACACAGGCACAATAAATGTGCAAGTAAAACGTAAAAACAATAAACCTGATGATAACGGAACAGAACTATACACATGTTCATTATTGCTTGACGCTTTGAAGCTTCATAAATAATCACGTCATTTACGTTATAGTAACGAATCTGAATTTTATATATTTCATTCGGACCACTATTCAACAATACATATATTTTAACATTATATTTTATCACATTTCATACCTTCACCTCATACCTTATATTTTAACATTTTACTTACACATTTTTAGCACATGTATTACCTTTTATCTGCCGAAATCCTCCGAAATCGCATGTCATAATACCCAAACCTCTACTATCTACTTAGGGCCGGTTGTTTCAAGTTGGATTAAAGTAAGCGGTCGATAAAAGCATAGATTTTTACGAAAACGGATCTTCTGATTGGTGGAGAACGTAAAATTTCAGTTTAAACTCTACGCTTACTTTGATCGAATTTGAAACAACCGGGCCATAGTGTACATCTACGGAAAATCGCGCGCCGCTAGTCTATGGTATCATATATTATTCAATAATAAAATAATAAGAATAAAAAAAGCAACTCATTAAAACGAAGTTTTTACAATACGCCCTTTCTCATTTTCGGGTTTCGTATCTACCATATGCGTCGGAATCTCCATATAACTTGTATGAAAAACCATTAAAAATTTGAAAATTCCAAAATTAAACTATAATTATTATTATTTTTGAACGAAAATTTGATAGATCTTCTTGATCGTCGCCACGAGTCTGCATGCAAAGTTTCAGCTCGATTGGATCACGGGAAAAGGGTTAAAAATCGATCCAAAGTTTTTTCGTCAAGCAAGCAGACGCCACGAGTTAAAAAATAAGTAATAATAAAAAAATTAACCCATAAAAACCAAGTTTTTACAATACTCCCTTTCTCATTTTCGGGTTTCGTGTCTACCATATGCATCGGAATCTCCATACAACTTACTGAATTGTATGAAAAAAACATTAAAAATTTGAAAAATCCAAAATTATGCTATGAATATTTATTTTTTTTAACGAAAATTTGATAGATCTTCTTGATCGTCGCCACGAGTCTACTTGCAAAGTTTCAGCTCGATTGGATTACGGGAAAAGGGTTAAAAATCGATCCAAAGTTTTTTCGTCAAACAAGCAGACGCGCCACGAGTTAAAAGAAAGGAAGTAATAATTGTAATAATCTTATTTCGGGATGAGGTTGCTCCAAGTAAAGACTTTGTTCTCGTAAGTATTTATTCGGTAACAATAATGGTTTAGACAATCGTTTATACAGTAAGATGCGGTCTCGATGACAATGGTAGTAAAAGAGGCTCGACTCGACATTCGTGGGCCCTTTTATACATTCTCTCTCTCTGTCATGCAGTCTCTTTCTGGCGTCGCGACATACGTTCCTCAGATCTATTACAATAATATATCGTAAATAGGACAACGACACATCACTCACCGTGTAGGTACCTACGGCTAATTTATCTGAACGCCGTGCAATGAAAGGAAGCGAAAATGTGACGCGAGTGGTTATGTAGTTTAGAAGCTATTTATAATCGAGAACCACTCGGGACTCGAGACTAAGGTCACGGTCGTTACCAGTTTGGCTTTGATTGGTGTATCCAAAGTGTGTACCCAGCGGCAGCCAACATGTCCTCAAATTTTTATTTATTTATTTATTCACATTTTGTATACATATTGTCACGGGGTCGTGGCCGTGGGAGGCCAATTAAACAATTTGATTGGAGCACTGTCCTTGAATTCTCTCTAAATGTTTCTAGAATCTTCGCTGCACTTTTTATCTGCTTTCGGAATTCGCATTTCTCCTGAATTACTTATCCCTCATTTACTGATGCACGTTACTTATCAGGATCGCACTAAAAAACTTCCCGCTCGTCGGTAGGTACTTTCTTGATTTACTGTCGTTGGAATCACTCAGGCACTCCCGCCATATCCCGCTATCAATTCTGACGCAGTGTTATTGTCTTGCAACTCAGTATGGATGGTGTGATATAATGTTTTCATTTATAATTTTTATAATAAAAATCTTAACAAACACGATTACATTAAAACGCGACATGACGTCACGTAGCAGGAATTACAGGTAATTTGTTTATTTTATATGATCACTGATCGTCTTCGCTGTGTTTTTACCCGTGTTTGCCTGGTGTTTATATAGATTTTGCGGTGTTTGTGAACTATTTTAATAAAATAAACGATCTAAGAACACATAAAAAAATAATGAAGGACAGATTTTCCTTGTGAAAACGTAACTTAACAAAAATAGATGCCTTAAGGTTGGCTTCATTTTTCTCTAACATTATCGGGAGTTTTCAGTTGTTTGGGTAGGTACCATACACTATCTACAAAACCTTTTCCCAGACATTGTGGACGCACTATACAAAAAGCCGGCTTGTTTTGTAAAAAACGAATGAACGTCTAAATACGCGAATGTGTTGTAACGTGTCAAACGTCGGATTGACATAAAAATTGATGCCTAACGTCACTTGCGAAAATAAGCGTTTTGGCGGGAGTTTAAAATGGTGATTTTCAAAACCGTTTTTTAATGTTAATATACATGTTTAAATTTTTTTCCGTAAACGTATTTTCTAAAGCAAAGTTAAGATTTTTCTATTAAAAAAAAATGAAATTACCCTATTCGGTGCGATGCGCTCTGTCGCATATTCTCTAAAGTAAGCATAGAAAAGCACAGTTTTCTACCAGTCACAAGGCATTCCGTTTTACAAAATTATCAATACTCTTTTATTGTTTATAAAATAAAATTTAGCGACATCTTGTATCGAGTAGAAAATTAATTCACATGCTGTCAGCGAATGTCGGTAATTGGTGCGTCTATTGGATCAAAGATGAAAGGAAGACTCGATTTATTGCGAGAAAAAATGTGAATACAAATTAAATCACTAAATTCCTGATAAAATGTAAACATTCCTACTACAATTCACTACACGCCACACGAACGGTGTTCAAAGTATATTTACTATCATAAAAAAATAATATTATCTATCATGCGTATTATCATCAAACATAATAATTTCGTTGTCTGTCCGTCCGTCTGTCTATTTGTCTGTATGTCCGTAACTTCGTGTAACGGCCATAATTTCGTTCGAATTCACAGCTAAAAAAAACAAATTAAACGGTCGGAGAAGGGGCTTGGACCCCGGGCCAGCAAACCAGAAACGCATGTTGCTACCGCTGTCTCTCCGTGGACTGCCAAAAAGACACTATAAATATGTACTAGGGCTTAGAGACGCGAACCAACGTTCCGTCATTTTTGACGGGTTACAACTAGTTTTAATTAACACTAAACTAAACATTGTTCCGCATACACGTTGCGTTATTTCGTTATTACTATACTAGCTGTGCTCGCGCGGCTTCGCACGCGTAGATTTTTAGTACACTGTTTGGATCGTCATAGAAATTTCGCGAACCTTCTAGAACATTCTCCTTCCAGAGCTTTCAAGAAATTTATTGAATGTACAGGAACCTTCTAGACACATCGACACATTCCGCCACTCAGTTTAGAACCTTATAGAACTTTCGGGAATTTTCTAGAACCTTCTCCTTTCAGAACTTTTTAGAGCAGGTTTTTCTGGAACCTTCTAGGCTCACCGACACAATCGGCGCGCCTATTTTGAAACAATCTAAAGCATTAGCAGCCTCCCCATAACAAAACAATGTGTTAGAAAGGACATTTTCATCACCCACTCCCACCCACGCACAGCCACCCCCGCCAAACTCGCATATTTTCGATGTGACACCAAGGGCTATCCACTAGTGGCGTGCAGCGCATACAAGCAAAAAAGCTGTGCATTAGTAAAGATTCTGAGAAACAAATATTAATTAAAAAATCCTTATCTTAAGAAAAAGTTGATTTATAATTCTAGCCGTATTTCGTCCTACGGCTAGAAGTTTTATTTCTGACGTTTCCATTTAACGTGACGTATCTGTTTTTTTCGATTAAAAATTGTAGCCGTAATTCGTCCTACGGCTAGAAGTTTTATTTCCGACTTTTCTGCGCTTAACTTCATGTCAATTCTTCATTTATTTCGCCAACCTATTTGTTCCACAGTCGAGAAAAAAACGGTATATTTTTAATGCTGCGAGTTTTGTGTAGTAGCGTCCTTCCTCGAAAGGTCCTATGCCAGGCGCACGTCATGCAGAAATGTTATTTTTTACAAATTCCACCCAAAACTTTCGGTGTAAATTTGATGTCTTTTCTGTGGTAAATGTAAATACGTATACGACAAATATCATCTGTCATCATAATGATATCATAAAATGTTTGATTTATTTTTGTGAAAAGAAACGTATATCTGAAATTAGTATTGTTCCCGATTTAATTATATATAAATCGTCTTCGAAATATATTGAAATTTTTCGCCGTATTAGCTATACCTATATAAAATATTTATTTAATTAGGAAATATTGTTTACAATACTTCTTTTGTAGTGCAGTTATTTTTGTGGATTGAAGCTACTCAAAATAGTTCATTATATATAGTTAATTTTTTTTAATGTATATACCCTTATAGGTATTTCTAATATAGGTATATAGTCGGTCACAGCATAACCTAAGTTTATACCCACTGCACGTCACTGCTATCCACCACGTTGAATGTTGACTTGTAGGATTTAAAAATGTAATTTATGAATCTGTATTTTTTTTTCATTAAATGGTTATCGAATGAACGTCGTGACTGCTGATGGTCAAACCGTTATTTTAACCGGTTACTCGTGATACTTACAATTATTTGAGATATGCGAAAATGTGTAACCAAATAGTTCTGGTTCAGTTATCGTCAAGAAAGCGAACGTTGTGTAGGAGTGACATTTTGAATGATAATAGGGTTTCTGCAAAAAACCAACATCAACATTAAGGTCAGTTATCAATCACCGCTACAATTAGATACACATCTCAAATAACGTTTATTGTGGAACTGATTAAAATACTATCACTAGACGTGATATATAAATTTTCGTGTAGGTAAGTACTTATTAAGCCATACGATTCCATAACGTTTGAGAGAAACGATACATAGGTATTTTTTCTTGCTGACTATAACGAGTCTACAGTCTATTATATTATCTTAACTATAATGATCGTAGATAAGATAATATAATAATAATGATGGATTCTTGCCTTGTTCTTGCATTTGTAGCGTATTCATGTAAATAATTATACGGTTCGCTTGTTACAAACAAAAGGATAATTGCTACATCATCACTTCCTGGTAAATTTGATTCCGTAAAAATCTGGCAGATATTGACGAAAATTATTAGTTAATGTCGGAAAAAATTGTTTGTACAACTAAAACAATTTACTATTATTGTTTTTTAGTTTTAATGAACGCCTCGATAAAATCAGTAGATTTTACGAAATTTTTGTCGATGGACAAAATACGGACTATCTATTGCTAATAGTGATGATCAATCCGTTATTTTAATCGGTTATGCATGTTACTGTTATTTGAGACTTGTGTCTGATTGTATCGATGAATGTTAATTGAGATTTAAATGTTTTGTAGTGTACCGATGGTTGTAGTTTTTGCTAATTATCGATCCAATCGTATGCATATATAGAATAATGGTTACACAATCTCGTTTAAAATAATATCACTTCATCACTCATGATGGTTAAACCGTTATTTTAACCGGTTACACATGGTAGACTTCTTTTCATATATATAATAAAGACAATCGAATTAGTATGTGTAAGCCGTGCTACTACATATACCTAATTCGATTGTCTTTCTTACATGAAAAGAGGTGTATACTTATTTGAGATTTGTTTCTGATTGTATCGATGATTGGTAACTTAGATATACCTAACTGTTGTCTAGTACCGTTGATTGTCCGTCAAATAGAGAAAAATTAGTTACCAATCACCGATACAATCAGATACAAATCTCAAATAAAGGTTAGTGTATCACTGGTTACCATCATTATAATATCACTGAAAGTTGAAAGTCAGTGATACATCGCGGTGCAACATTATAATTTAAAATATGATTCATTTACTCGATCGTATTACGGAGTAAAATAAAACATATTTTAAATTACCATCATTATTGTCAAAGCGATTACATAATGGCTTAGTTTTTTGGCGATGGGTAGTAGAGATGGGTCGTTTAATGAACGAACTGTTCCTTTTGAACAGTCCACTTTACTAAACGAATGAATTGTATAGTTCACTTTAGTGAACTACAGTTCATTATGATCTTCGTTAAGGATAATTTTGAAAAATGGACACTGCTTTAACTATACTTAAGTTTATTAACACTACTGGAGTTTCGATAGAACCAGTACGTGTCATCGACAGGTGAACATCATTGACTGACATGTTTTGTCGATGAGAGCTACTTATTCTCTCGAAACTCGAGTAGCGTTAAGGGGGGGTGGGGCTAAGGTTTTTAACTCTTTTTTTTGCATTTTATTTTTAATTTTTTAAACGAATGTATAACATCGCAAGAATATTGTGTCAAAATTTCAAGTCAATCGGAGCAAAATTGACGAAATGCTCAGACTGATTTTCTATACCTGCTCGGGCAGCTGAGAGACGCGCTCACCTGAGGACTACCGGACGTGCTATTGTATTGGAAGATTTTTGCGTAGACAAGGACAAGAAGATGCTGATGATGAAAGCTCTTTGCTGTGTGAACATGGCATCGACAATTATGTGTAAGTATAAAATAAGTGTCGAGTTTTATTTTGAATTTTACAGTGTGCAAACTTTAAAGCGTTTTCCCCAAATCTCACGTTTTCAAAGTCGGTGTCCCTCATAACTTCAAAACTACTGCACCGATCCTTTTGAAATTTTGAACACTATTTCTGTACATAATTTACAAGGTAACACTGGAGACTTTTTTCAAATTTGTTAATAATTTATATTTTTTATAACAAATTAGCCGATTTTTTTCGCAAAAAATCGCGTTTTTTCCTTCAAAGTGTTTCAAAAAAATTTAAAATTGAAATTTAAAAAAAACCCTCCCAGAGTTACCTGGGGAAACCTAGTATCTAACGAATGAACTTTGATTTCAGATGATCCAGCACCAATTTATGATGGACACCGCAATTCTCCTTTTTTCCGAGACATGTCCGAATAATTGCTGCCTTTACCGTATTTTTTAATATTTCTTCTTGAAAATTTTACACAATATTCTTCGAATGTCATACTTTAATGTACAATTGGTTTTAATAAAGAGATTTTAACTGTGTCGTCACAAAAAATTCACAAAAACATGCCTTTTTGTATGAATTAACCTTACCCCCCCCCCCTTAATAAACACAAGTACAGTTATAATTGTAATACTCTTGTTTCGGGATGAAGTTGCTTCCAGTAAAGACTTCGTTCTCGTAAGTATTTATTCGGTGACAATAAGGGTTTAGACAATCGTTTATACTGTAAGATGCGGTCTGGATAACAATGGTAGTAAAAGAGAGAGCGACTCGACATTCACGCGCCTTTTTATACATTCTCTCTCTCTGTCATGCAGTCTCTTTCTGGCGTCGCGACATACTTTCCTCAGATCTATTACACCCCTCCGCACTTATCCTTGGCTTTCATCCCTCTTCGTTCATCCTGACAATTCTTAACCTAATTTCAGGCGAAGAGGACCATGGCGTCAGGTGTGGTGTTCTATCTGTCTGCCGGTTGTCGCTGGTGCTGGCTTTTGAAACAAAGAACACCCCCGTTAGACCCTGAGCGAAACATGAGCGTTCCTCGAAGGTAGCTCTCATAGCTTCAGCCCGGGTCGGAACCCTGGAACTTTGTACATAAAATACATACTACTTTTAAACAATTTCTATATTGGGTTTGCCCTTAATCTGATTCACATGCCTTTTCCACACGAGACCAGTGCCTTCAATTTCTACTAAATAAAGAGTTCGTCCCAATTTCCTTAAAATCTTTCCCGGTACCCATGATACTTTATTTATGGATCGAAAATCTTTCACAAAACATTTTTGGCCTATAACTAAATTTCTTCTCTTCCTCCCCCGAAATAAAATGCTTGTTTACTTTGACCCCCTTTTCAATTTTGTATAACCTCACTTTCTAATCGTCTAGAACTTGTTGCTTTTTCGCTAGGTATAAAAATGTCAAAATTGGTACGAAGTCTTCTACCAAACATAAGTACTGCTGGTTCTACACCTGATGACGTGTGTGGAGAATTCCTATAATCAACCAAAATTTTATTTAATTTGTCTTCATATTCCCTATTAAATTTCCCATTAACCAATATTTTTTTTTTTTAAATTTTGCACGTCTTTACTGTGTTTTCTGCTTGACCATTAGACGCTGGCGAATTAACTGGTGATGTCAAATGTTTAATTCCTAATTCCTGACAAATATCTTGAAAATCTTTTGACATAAATGCCGTCCCGTTGTCCGTAATAATTGTTTGAACATTTCCAAATTGTGTAAATAATTTTTTAAATACTGCGATGATGCATGTTACATTTATATTTTTCATTTCTATACAATCTATCCACTTGGATGCTGCATCGCATACCACTAAAAAATATTTGTTCCCGATTGGACCGAAAAAATCCAAATGTATTCTCGTCCACACTGTTTCTTGAATTTCCCAAGATGACAGCTCGGCTTTCGCGGGTGACACCGTATTTCTTGAACAAATAGCGCACGCCTCCACTAAATCCTGTATATCTTTGTCAATCTGTGGCCAATATACATATCCTTGTGCCAGCCCCTTTGTCTTAGCACAACCTAGATGTGAACGATGTAACATTTCTAACACATCTTTCCGTAAAATCCCCGGTATGTTTACCTATGTTTCCAAAACAAACAATTTTCCACTATTTCTAAATCAAACCTTTTTGTCCAATATATCCATAATTCCTCGGCTTTAGCCACCTTCCTTGGCCAATCCGTCGACATATATTGCATCACTTTGCTTAACAAACTGTCAGAACGTACATTTTCACTCACTGTTTCAATGTCTAATTGCGCGAGATCGTTCTCTTTTAATAAACTAATATACGCGTCCAAAATGTCATTCTCTTTGTTATCTGCTTTATCTACTGGTACTCGCGATAAAAAATCCGAACAATTTTTACTCGATTTGACGTATTCTATGTTGTAATCAAAAGACGACAAAAATAAACCTTGTCTTTGTAATCTGTTTGCAGCTAAGGTTGGTATACCTGTCTTATCACCAAAAATCCTAATGAGTGGTTGGCTGTCTATAACCAATATAAATCTTCGACCAAAGAGATACTGATAAAAAAAATTTAAACCGAACGTTATGGCTAACGTTTCAAGGTCTATTATCGCATATTTTTTCTCGGCATCCGTCAACGTTCGACTTGCAAAAGCTGTCGGTCTTTCTGTTCCGTTCGCAAACCTGTGTACCAACGTGTCCCCTAACCCTTTCAGTGACGCGTTCGTAATTAACTTAAGTGGTAATTTTGGATCAAAATGTACTAAAACTGTATCTCCCGTTATTAGCATTTTAACTTTATCGACTGCTTTTTTTACATTCATCGTCGAAAACCCATTCCGTGCCCTGTTTTAATAATTTATAAACTGGGTGTAAAATCGATGCTAAATCTCCCTAAAAATTTCTATAATAATTTACTAATCCTAATAGGCTTCGTAACTCTCCAATATCTTTTGGGTACTCCGCATTACGAATAGCGTCTACCTTGCCTTGTAAAGGTCTCACTCCGGTTTTGTCAATCATATGACCCAAAAATTCTACACTTTCTTTGAAAAATTCACATTTTTCCGCATTCACGGTCACATTAAATTCTTTCAGTCTATCCAGAACCGCTCGCACATTCCTTCCGTGCTCTTCCCCAGTCCTTCCCGAAACCAAAATATCATCTAAAAATACGACCGTCCATTTTAAACCCTGTAAACATGAAGCCATTGCCTTAGCGAAAATTCCTGGGCTCGAAGCAATCCCGAATACTAATCGATTGTATTGAAACAACCCCAGAGAAGTAGAAATAACCGTATACTTCTTGCTATCCTCCTCTAATTCCAATTGTGAGTAAGCACTTTTTAAATCTATCTTACTAAAGAATTGTCCCCCGCTAATTTTTGCAATAACCTCCTCGAACCGTGGTAAAGGATACCTATCTATAATCAATTGATGATTTAAGGTTGCTTTATAATCTCCACAAATTCTAATTTCGCCGGATTTCTTTAAAACTGGAACAATAGGTGATGCCATGGTGCTTGCCGTAATCCCTTGTAATACACCTTCATCCACCAACTCGCGTTACAAAACTTTGGACAAAAATCCTTATTTACTGTTAAACTTACTTTAAATTTATTAAACCTCCCCAATGTATAAGAAAAAACTGCGGGATAATGCTTTTTAATGTTTTCAACAAAACGCGATTGTACATCCAAATCGATAACTTTCCCGGTCTCTAAAGTGTCAACTCCCGATAATAAAATTCAGAACCTACCTAAGAAATCTCTACCTACTAATGACAATATTTCGTTGTCTTTTACAACAAAATCTACTGGTAACATTTTATTATTATATGTAACATTTGTTTTTAATATCCCGCATATTTTGAAAGCAGAATTATCGTAACTGTATAACGTAAGATTTGTTTTTATGAATGGAATGTGACCAAACTTCGCGTCGTAAATCTGTTTTGGAATCACACAAGAACTGGACCCTGTATCCACCATGCAATCTAAGCGTGTGTCTTCGATCGATATTGTAATCATGATCGGTTTATTCGTGCCTACGTTACTTGCAGTCCCCACCATTCGCGTGATGTCTTCTGCGATAACATTAACCCGTTTTTTTCCTAAATTTCTACACACCTTTTTCAGATGGCCTTTTTTGAAACATCCCTTACAAACAAAATCTTTATAAGGACAATCAACCTTCTTATGTGTCGTTGCCCCGCACGCAAAACATTGTGCAACTTTCGCATTCGTATAATGCGATTGCACATTTCTAGAACCGCTGGAATTTTTATAAATACCCACCGAACCATACGTTCGTGAAGTTGATTGTGACTATTTATTTTTTTCAACTAAACAAATTTTTGATTTAATTCTCTCGGTTTTCTGTAGTCTACAAGTAATAGCTTCGAAATTGTACGCAATGCCTTCCATAGCTGCCATTGATTGATCATCCGGTTATAAAAATAACTTCTCTCTTAGCTGATGATTATTTACTCCAAGTACAAAAATATCGCGTAAATTTTCATCCAAACGTTTTCCAAATTTACATGAACTACTTAATTTTTTAAATGTAACAACGAAATCTTGGGCACTCTCGTGTTCAAATTGCTTTGCTGAGAAAAATTTTTCGCGTTCATGAAAAATCGATATGCTTTTAAAACAAAATTTATCTAAATGTTCCTGCAATGCTTCTAATTTTACATCTGTTACCTTCTTAGGTATTACTAAATTTTGCAACAATGTAAAAGTATTTTCTGACCAAGTTGTTAAAAAAATCGCTTTTTTTTGGTTCTGCCCATTTCTCATCATAAGCTATAAGATACTGCTCGAACCGAATCTTATAGATGTCCCATGCGTCACTCTCGTGGTCAAACGAAAGCGCTCTCCATTCCATGCTGCCCAACAACTACCTACAGACAAAGGAATCACAAAGTACTTAACTTTGGCCCTGCCGCCTTGATTCACGCCTCCCTGGTGACTCCTTCCTCGGCCGCTTCCCTCGTCCAGAGCTCGCCCGTCCTCGGATGGTCCTTCCGCCTTCCTCAGCCCGTCGCTCTGGTCCGTCGCTCTGCCTCAGCTTCCGGAAGTCTCCGCCTTCGTAGTTCGTCCGCGATGGAAGGGGCGATGTGGATCCTTCCTATATCCGCATCCAGTGACCCTCGACGCTCGTCTTCTTCCTCTTGAAATCTGCGATGTCGATGTCCGCCGATGTGACCGCCTTTCCCTCTTACTGTGCGTCTTTTTTTCCTCTTAAAAAATTACGCCGCTGTGTCCCCTGCCGTATTGTATGCTGTTCCCGGATTCGTAATATTTTTTTTCAAAATCTCCCGATCTTCGTAAAAAAATATTCCTTTTCGGCTGCGCCAGATGTAATACTCTTGTTTCGGGATGAGGTTGCTTCCAGTAAAGACTTCGTTCTCGTAAGTATTTATTCGGTGACAATAAGGGTTTAGACAATCGTTTATACAGTAAGATGCGGTCTGGATAACAATGGTAGTAAAAGAGAGAGCGACTCGACATTCACGCGCCTTTTTATACATTCTCTCTCTCTGTCATGCAGTCTCTTTCTGGCGTCGCGACATACGTTCCTCAGATCTATTACAATAATATTGTTCATTTTTTCAAAATTATCCTTAACGAAGACCTTTACGAAACTTAAAAGCTGTCGTAAATTAAAACTTTTCAATGAAGGATGAACAATGACTTTCGGTGGACAAATAATGACCGATCGCAAATTCTACCTCCCGTCAGAAATATCTACAGTTCAAATGAACGATTGAAAGTGAACAGTTCACTTGACTGAACGACACGACGGACGACAGTTCAGTCAACTAAACGAAACTTCCCGTCGCTAGTTGGTAGGTACTAGGAATTTGGGTGAAATCGATCGACCAATATAGGAACCTATCAACGTGGTAAATATCACACAAATCCGTACATTTTGTCTGGCACCTACCCAGCAGACTTATTATAAGACCGGCGTCACACTAGGCGTACCTTCCGTCGCGTCTTTAACGTCGCGGAACGCCGCTAAATTTATGTTTATACAATATGCGCTTATCGAACGCAATGAGTGGATCATCGCTCGCTTCGGCGTCTGTTCGGTTCTCCGCTCGCGGAACTTACTTAAGAATATTTACGCACCTCTGAGTCATGCAAATTATAAGTAAAACTTTGTGATATTTATCTATTTAATTAACGGCATAACCAAAATGATTGCTCGCTTATTTTAACCCTCCCGTACCTTAAAGGGGCACAACTTAACCCCAAAAATCTTACTTTTAAAACTAATTACTAATAATTATTGATGGTGTTGAGGTGGTATTTTTTGTAATCCTCAGAAAAATATCCCAAAGAAAACAGCACCAAAAGAAAATTAAATGATAATCGACCGTATTCAGAAAATAGCAATATTGCTATTTTCAGAATATTTTCAGAATACAGATTGTGTAGTAAAACAGTCAAAAATTATGTAGAAAAACTATTTCCATAGACAGTTGGCAATATTTATTTCATTTTCATTTCAACGGTTATTTCATTCTGCTTGCAAAGCTTCTGCCAGTCGCATGACGCTTGTGATTTATGAGATGTCAACATATTACATTTTCTTTTAAAATGTTGACAAATTTAGTAGAATTTAGTTCGCATTATACAGGGTTATTTGTAAAACATTAATAACCTTGCAGGAATATATTTCTGCCTTGATTATGAGTCGAAAATGTTTAAGCTATGATGACCTAATATCAATAGTTATGGAGATATGCGACATCAAAGTTTGCATTTTTTTTCAATATTTCTGACTTATTTTTTGTAAAAGTTAAATAAAATGATAAAAACCCTGAAAAAAGTCCAATTGGAATTTTTCCAATTGGAATTTGAAGGTTTTTATTTTTTTATTTGACTTTTAATAAAGGAAGTGAATTTTTCATATTCGATGTAAGTTACTGTAATGATAGTCCAACGTTTTACAAAAAAATAAGTCAGAAATATTGAAAAAAAAATGCAAACTCTGATGTCGCATATCTCCTTAACTATTGATATTATGTCATAATAGCTTGAACATTTTCGACTCATAATCAAGGCAGGAATATAGTACTGCGAGGTTATTAATGTTTTACAAATAACCCTGTATAAGAAATGTAATTAATAATATTATAGAACATTTTAAAGCTGTTATACTTCATTAGAACGCAAATTTGACTGGGTCCCGTTTGAACCTCACTCCGCCCCCCGATCCTATTTTAGAGGATTAATGCGAGGGTTGATGCAGATACCGAACTCATCATTACAAATAGAATTGAAATTCAATTTTAATTCTGCTGTATGCTGACATCTGACAACACACAAATCACGTGACGTCAGCTGCAAGAATGGCCTTCAAGCAGTTTTTGCCTCTGCTGTGAGATAAATGCTGGTAGCGTTTAGTTAATATTCGATGATTACTTACTGTCGCATTTGAATATAATCAGCGGCACCACTTTTAACAATCTTGAAAAACTCCTGACTGAGCTGATTTATGCTCAGTTTGGTTCGCTATGAATAGACGCCAGAGCGATGCTTGCAAATTGCGAAAAATTATTTGGAAAATCGTGGTATCGTAATCATATTCAAGCACTAATGGCATAATATTATCTTTTGTACATTCCAAGCAGCCGAAAATAAATTTACGCTCATGTTATTATTATTTAGGTTGATATACCGGAGTCGGGGGGGTAAGGTCAGAGGGGCCAGAGGTGATATAAAATCACGGTGTGGTAAACCGGCCGGGAGATCTCAGATCTACGTAAGCCGGCGGTTACGCCCTCCCCTAGGTATAATCAAAACGTCAGGTGACTGACTAGGACACTGATATCTCGAGGCGGGTGAAGGGATATAAAAATAATAAAATCGAAACAATTTTACAAGTCTCTATATTGGGCACTGTAGCAAATTAAATTACATGAAACATTAATCTTAACTTACATACGACGCAGCAAAGTGGTTACTAATTTAAAAATTACATGAACCCTAATTTAGAGGGAGAGGACAAAATTATAAACAAAGAAAGAAAAAAGACAAAACCCATAAAAAATCTGATCTTACTGCTAAAATGGATGGTGACGAGATTAAATTAACACTTCGGTAGAACCAGGTGGGCGGAGAAAAAGTCTTTAGATCGGGGTAACCTGTTTCGGAGAGTTCGGCAGGTGTCTTCTTCGTGCTGCTTCGTGGTGGGCGGCGGCCTCTGGCGTCGGCGTCGTCCTCTGACTGTGCAGGCTACGTCGGCTGCTTCTGACGTCGGCGTCGTGGCGGTCGGCAGCGAGACGTCGCTTCTTTTGTCACTGGGCGTCGCGGCGGTACACTGTGCGTCGCGGTTTCTGATACGTCGTTTCTGGCGTCGCGATGCCGATTCGGTGGTCGCTACCGTTCGGACTTACTTTCTTCGAGAATTACCAGGGTATTCGGCCGGACCGATTTTACGGGTCAGGCTAGAGTTCCTGGTTTCTCCACCTTCAGCTTCTAACTTCAACTCACAACTCCACTCAACTCAACTCAACTCAACTCAACTGGTTTCTTGGCGGCTGGCTTCGCCTTATATTCTCTCACCGGCGGCCCAGGGTGTGGTCGCGGGGGCTCGAGGGGAAGCCTCCAGTTGGTCTTTCGCCGATTGGCTCCCTTGATGTCCGCCCCCGTCGTTCATTCGTCTCTCCAGGTCCCGATTGACGCTATTGGTTACTGAACCCAATGTTGCCTCCGTTCCGCCCCCTATTGTTCTCCCAGTTTGCGGCTAATCTCGATGCTTTTCTGGTATGTAGGCCTAAACACTTTGTTATTTCACGATTCACGAACGCTTTGTTCACTGTTCATACCCCTATCCCGTCACCAAAACACATTGCAAAATGAATTAAACTTAAGGAAAATATTACAGTACAAATTGGCAAAGGCGGAAAATTGAAAACACAAATTCGCATCAACACTTATTACCCAAAAAATAAAACTGCTTACATATACATACTTAATTAAATCGACACGCCAGATAGACATATTTTTATCGACCAGTTATTTCTACCATTATTGACTAATTACATGGGATTGAACGTAGGGTTTCATTAGATCATAGTAAAATTCCTTAAGTATGCATTACAACATTAATCTTATTATCAAGTCGTCGGTTTGATTCTTACAGTAGGCCTCTCAATATTTAACATTATTTATTCATTACATCGTTATAGGTCAATCCTTATCATTAACATTGATTTAACGTTATTTATACATTACATCATTACAGGTCAATCCTTATCATTTACATTTAAAATTTACCACTCCGCATATTCTCTTCCTTTCTTTTTCTTTTTTAATTTTTTTTCTTTAACAATGACAACATGTACTTGATACTTAGTTTTATTTTTAATTTTAGCTTAAATAAAACAAGCTATCGTACTTCTTAGTTGGACCAAACATTATTGTCAATATGTGACATAGAGATACAAAACAAAGGGCTAAAATTATACAGACATCGTGGCATTTCTTAGTGAATCAATTAACATAAAAACTTATTTACATGGGATACATGCTTCAAGCGGGTCACCTAATGTTAATGTTCTGTATACATCTTTGTAATTTCTTTTGGGATTACAAAGTACATGAATTTGCATCAACGCCACTTTCCCGAAAGGAATGCTTACATATACTAACATAATCAAATTCGATAGACACTTTTTTTTTTCAAGAAATTATGTTAAACCTTATTACTAGAAGAACAATTAAGAAAACTTGGCGTAAATTAATTAATGTAACATTATTTACACCTAAATAATGAAAATTCTTACTTCAATATGTAAGCTGGATTGAATGCAAAACGTTTTTTTTTAGGACTTTCATTATACTAATCATTATCTTATCAAATCAGCTTTCTTCCACCCCTGGTATAAGAATATAGGAAAAGAATAAAAATAGAGAACACTAAAAAAATTATATAAGCCACATTCCACCCGGCAGACAATTGAAAATTTTCCAAACAAGAATTATTTTGAGCTTTATTATTACTAGATTAAAACAACTATTTTAAAATAGACCGACAAATTATATTGCTTAAACGAGTAATCAAAACAATAATTGCATGTTTACAGATAGGTTATATACCTACAACCTACAATTTGTATAAAAAAAACACAATATTGGGAGCTTAAATAACTAATGACAAATTAACATTATTCTTAAAAATAATTAAAACTCACAAATCAACATTATTCAACTAGGTGTAATACATGAAAACATAAGACATGAAAGCCTCGATCTAAAGTAATATTAATGTTTATTCCAACACGGCATTTACTTATTTGCAATTAATTAAACTATTTTGTTTCAACCCCGTGTGCTAAAATTCATTCTGCAGACAGATTTCAAAAACTAAAAAGTCGGAATCTTATATCTCTTCAACCGTGTTACATCTTTTCACGAGATAATATTCTATTACGTTATATATTATATATTACATCAATATCAAACATCGTCGGCAATAATACAATCAAGTTTTTTTCCTTTTGTTACGATCAATACATTTTCTATTATTTGCTACAAGTTAGATTAATTCGGGATGATCTCGTTATTATTTCAAATTGCAATGTCCCGTTCATTTCGGTACTTAACAATAGAATACAGAATAAATGAGGAAACTACATATAAAACGAGTAACATCCACCTGCAGAGGTGGCCTGGGTTATCTAAATTATCATTACCTTACTTAAATTAAACATATCAGTTGCTCATTAATTAGGTACATATTACATTGATATTATGATTCACCACTTTGCCTCAATTTCTAATTCGGCCTCTACCTTCTTAATTGATTGACCCCTGTTATCTTTATTGATAATGACCGCCTGGTCGTGCGTTGCGGGATCTTCGCGCCCTTATATTAATAATATGATTTATACGATCCTACATCTCGCGGATAGCGTCGCCATGTGGGAGATCGGTATGTCAGCGCTTTCTAAAACATCTCTATTGTCTGTCGAGGACAATAGTAAGTTTACTGCGACGACTTTCGGAATTATTATCTTGTTTTTCTAAAAAATGTCTTTCCCAAAACAATGGCGACTTCTCTAACAAACGCAGCTTTCTAAACCGTTGTCCCATGTGTTCGCATTTGGCCAAGATGTTCTTTCTATTGTTTAATCGGGGTTAGAGATATACGTCCCGCTGCAAGAAAAGGTTTACCGTTTTTACCCTTCCAAGATGTTACTTAAGAACAAAAGGTTGCGAACGTATTGCCCATCCTAACAAAAGGCCGTGCACTTTTAATGTCTTCGGCAACCCTAACTTTCTAATTCATTGTTTCATATGTTTTATGGCGGGCTATCCTAAGAGCGATCGTCCGTCGCAAAGTTATTTTTTCGAACAATAGGTCACATATTTCGTCCTCGAACAAAAGATCGAACATGCCGGGGCTGTGGCTGTGACCACATGGCGCGTGATCTTCGAAACATGGGCGCTTTGATTTCGGTATTGCCCTAGGACAAAATTAATAACCTGGTTCGCGTCATATTCCGGTACATCAACACGCACCCCCCCGAGTTGACGCGAACCGGTTATTATTAGGCCACCTGATGTGCGTTTGGTGGTCGCTAGCACTCCCCCTTCAGCATTAGCCCAACGACCTAATCTATCGTTCCGCGCGAAGAGCCAAGGCGACAAAACAAAAAAAAATATCTCGGACTGACTCCTGACCTAGGGGTTATCAAACTATATTGGGGAACAGGGAAAACGGAAAAAAAATCTCCGGCCTTCTGGCTTCCGGTGTCACTCATCTCCCTTCCTGTTATTGCTTGCGTGCGTGCGTGCGTGTATGTGTGCGTTTTCCTATGCAGCCCTCCTCGCTCTTTTTCTCACTTCACTCCGGCGGGTCCATGTCGGCGCCCTGCCGACGATGGGGTCCGCGCCCGCGACCCCCCTTTCGGGTCCTTCCTCGCCTAACACGCCCTTGTGCTCCGGCGGTTTCCTTCGTCGTCTCCCCCTTATGCATCCATATCGGCGCCCTGCCGATGATGGAACCGTGCTCGTGACCGCTGCCTGGGTCCTCCGTCGTCTCATGCTCGTCCCGCTTCGTCCTACTTCGTCATGCCTGCGTCCGCATTCAGCGCTCTAGCCTTGCTGGACTCTGTTCTATGCCCGCTGCATATTCCGGTGCCACAACACATACAAGGAAACACACGCCGCACTAACGCGCCTCGCACTGAGACCGGTTGTGGACAAGGAGAATTATGAATATTAAAAAAAAACAAATAATGCCTACATCGTCGCCTCGGCCACCTCGTATCCTATTTATCGCGAATTCCGAACTACGCATCGCTTGGTACTTAACCCACTTCCGGTCCGATAGTAAATCTTAAATGACGAATAAAAAAAAAACGGTAAAATAGAAAGTGGCGCCTACTCTATATTCAAGTGTACGATAACGAGAGAGAAAAAAAATACTCTGAATCTCCAGAGGCAGTAAAACATTACCAGTTGTCCTCAATGAGTGGGCACATTAGGACCTACACTAAACTCATTATCGTCAGCGACCGTAAACTCGACCTAAATATACATTTTTGAAGTACTCGGTCGGCCCCTCCTAATTAAGTAACAATGGGGTGTTATGGGGATTATCGGCGCCTGGGGCCATTGACCCGCTATTTACTATCCCTAGCTCGAGTGCATCATAAAACAACCTTTCCCGGCGCCCGTTGTCCGGGACGAAACCAAAATGGTTTGACTGTCGGCACACCGCTGTCATTTCGATAATCTACCGGAATATATTTTATTCTTACGTGTTAACTAATTTCTAATATTTCCACTCAATTATAACTTATATTAACGAGAAAAAATTAGAAGTGTTTCCGGGAAAAGAACTGCTGTTGTAATCGCCCGTACTTTAATTTAAATCTATTCTTACTATAATGTCTTTATTCTGGTGCCCCGATAAAATAATATTTTGGTATCCGGTTGTCTCCCCGGACATATCAACCCCGCGAAAAGATTCGCCGACTGTACAATGCTATCCGCCCTTCGTGAAATCCGCGGTTCTACTCGCGCCGCGAGCCTTATCGCGACAAAAATCGTCTGCAGGAAAATTACATAGTAACATATTCCTACTTGTGGCGGTTGGCGAAATTGTTCCCTTTCCGCGCACGATTTTATTTCTTTACGGAACCCCATGATTAGGTGCACGATTCGTCGCACACAAGTTTATCATATGGTACCGACCGGGTAAGTTATTAGGATCGATTACTTAGGTCTGTGGGCGCCAGGTACTTTAAGGTTGAAGTACCAACCGATTAGCTCGATTCTATTATCCCTCGTTTCACTCGCTTGATATCAGTGTCTTTAATCCAAATCTCAGGGTGGGCTCCGCCAGAAAACCCTTTTCCGGCGTGCTTTATACGCACGAGCCCCGCGTTGGAAGCGCCACTTGATATACCGGAGTAGGGGGGGTAAGGTTGAGGTGGTCAGAGGGGATATAAAATCACGGTGTAGTAAACCGGCCGGGAGATCTCAGATCTACGTTTGCCGGCGGTTACGCCCTCCCCTAGGTACAATCAAAACGTCAGGTGACTGACTAGGACACTGATATCTCGAGGCGGGTGAAGGGATATAAAAATAATAAAATCGAAACAATTTTACAAGTCTCTATATTGGGCACTGTAGCAAATTAAATTACATGAAACATTAATCCTAACTTACATATGACGCAGCAAAGTGGTTACTAAATTAAAAATTACATGAACCCTAATTTAGAGGGAGAGGACAAAATTATAAACAAAGAAAGAAAAAGGCAAAACACATAAAAAATCTGATCTTACTGCTAAAATGAATGGTGACGAGATAAAATTAACACTTCGGTAGAAACAGGTGGGCGGAGAAAAAGTCTTTAGATCGGGGTAACCTGTTTCGGAGAGTTCGGCAAGTGTCTTCTTCGTGCTGCTTCGTGGTGGGCGGCGGCTTCTGGCGTCGGCGTCGTCCTCTGACTGTGTAGGCTACGTCGGCGGCTTCTGACGTCGGCGTCGTGGCGGTCGGTAGCGAGACGTCGCTTCTTTTGTCACTGGGCGTCGCGGCGGTACACTGTGCGTCGCGGTTTCTGATACGTCGTTTCTGGCGTCGCGATGCCGATTCGGTGGTCGCTACCGTTCGGACTTACTTTCTTCGAGAGTTACCAGGGTATTCGGCCGGACCGATTTTACGGGTCAGGCTAGAGTTCCTGGTCTCTCCACCTTCAGCTTCTAACTTCAACTCCTAACTCCAACTTCAACTTCAACTCCTAACTCGACTCCTCTCGACTCAACTGCCTTCTTGGCGGCCGGCTTCGCCTTATATTCTCTCCCCGGCGACCCAGGGTGTGGTCGCGGGGACTCGAGGGGAAGCCTCCAGTTGGTCTTCTGCCGATTGGCTCCTTTGATGTCCGCCTCCATCGTTCATTCGTCTCTCCAGGTCCCGATTGACGCTATTGGTTACTGAACCCAATGTTGCCTCCGTTCCGCCCCCTATTGTTCTCCCAGTTTGCGGCTAATCTCGATGCTTTTCTGGTATGTAGGCCTAAACACTTTGTTATTTCACGAACGCTTTGTTCACTGTTCATATCCCTATCCCGTCACCAAAAACACATTGCAAAATGAATTAAACTTAAGGAAAATATTACAGTACAAATTGGCAAAGGCGGAAAATTGAAAACACAAATTCGCATCAACACTTATTACCCAAAAATAAAACTGCTTACATATACATACTTAATTAAATCGACACGCCAGATAGACATATTTTTATCGACCAGTTATTTCTACCATTATTGACTAATTACATGGGATTGAACGTAGGGTTTCATTAGATCATAGTAAAATTCCTTAAGTATGCATTACAACATTAATCTTATTATTAAGTCGTCGGTTTGATTCTTACAGTAGGCCTCTCAATATTTAACATTATTTATTCATTACATCGTTATAGGTCAATCCTTATCATTAACATTGATTTAACGTTATTTATACATTACATCATTACAGGTCAATCCTTATCATTTACATTTAAAATTTACCACTCCGCATATTCTCTTCCTTTCTTTTTCTTTTTAATTTTTTTTCTTTAACAATGACAACATGTACTTGATACTTAGTTTTATTTTTAATTTTAGCTTAAATAAAACAAGCTATCGTACTTCTTAGTTGGACCAAACATAATTGTCAATATGTGACATAGAGATACAAAACAAAGGGCTAAAATTATACAGACATCGTGGCATTTCTTAGTGAATCAATTAACATAAAAACTTATTTACATGGGATACATGCTTCAAGCGGGTCCCCTAATGTTAATGTTCTGTATACATCTTTGTAATTTCTTTTGGGATTACAAAGTACATGAATTTGCATCAACGCCACTTTCCCGAAAGGAATGCTTACATATACTAACATAATCAAATTCGATAGACACTTTTTTTTTCAAGAAATTATGTTAAACCTTATTACTAGAAGAACAATTAAGAAAACTTGGCGTAAATTAATTAATGTAACATTATTTACACCTAAATAATGAAAATTCTTACTTCAATATGTAGGCTGGATTGAATGCAAAACGTTTTTTTTAGGACTTTCATTATACTAATCATTATCTTATCAAATCAGCTTTCTTCCACCCCTGGTATAAGAATATAGGAAAAGAATAAAAATAGAGAACACTAAAAAATTATATAAGCCACATTCCACCCGGCAGACAATTGAAAATTTTCCAAACAAGAATTATTTTGAGCTTTATTATTACTAGATTAAAACAACTATTTTAAAATAGACCGACAAATTATATTGCTTAAACGAGTAATCAAAACAATAATTGCATGTTTACAGATAGGTTATATACCTACAACCTACAAATTTGTATAAAAAAAACACAATATTGGGAGCTTAAATAACTAATGACAAATTAACATTATTCTTAAAAATAATTAAAACTCACAAATCAACATTATTCAACTAGGTGTAATACATGAAAACATAAGACATGAAAGCCTCGATCTAAAGTAATATTAATGTTTATTCCAACACGGCATTTACTTATTTGCAATTAATTAAACTATTTTGTTTCAACCCCGTGTGCTAAAATTCATTCTGCAGACAGATTTCAAAAACTAAAAAGTCGGAATCTTATATCTCTTCAACCGTGTTACATCTTTTCACGAGATAATATTCTATTACGTTATATATTACATATTACATCAATATCAAACATCGTCGGCAATAATACAATCGAGTTTTTTTTTTCCTTTTATTCCGATCAATACATTTTTTATTATTTGCCACAAGTTAGATTAATTCGGGATGATCTCGTTATTATTTCAAATTGCAATGTCCCGTTCATTTCGATACTTAACAATAGAATACAGAATAAATGAGGAAACTACATATAAAACGAGTAACATCCACCTGCAGAGGTGGCCTGGGTTATCTAAACTCTCATTACCTTACTTAAATTAAACATATCAGTTGCTCATTAATTAGGTACATATTACATTGATATTATGATTCACCACTTTGCCTCAATTTCTAATTCGGCCTCTACCTTCTTAATTGATTGACCCCTGTTATCTTTATTGATAATGACCGCCTGGTCGTGCGTTGAGGGATCTTCGCGCCCTTATATTAATAATATGATTTATACGATCCTACATCTCGCGGATAGCGTCGCCATGTGGGAGATCGGTATGTCAGCGCTTTCTAAAACATCTCTATTGTCTGTCGAGGACAATAGTAAGTTTACTGCGACGACTTTCGGAATTATTATCTTGTTTTTCTAAAAAATGTCTTTCCCAAAACAATGGCGACTTCTCTAACAAACGCAGCTTTCTAAACCGTTGTCCCATGTGTTCGCATTTGGCCAAGATGTTCTTTCTATTGTTTAATCGGGGTTAAAGATATACGTCCCGCTGCAAGAAAAGGTTTACCGTTTTTACCCTTCCAAGATGTTACTTAAGAACAAAAGGTTGCGAACGTATTGCCCATCCTAACAAAAGGCCGTACACTTTTAATGTCTTCGGCAACCCTAACTTTCTAATTCATTGTTTCATATGTTTTATGGCGGGCTATCCTAAGAGCGATCGTCCGTCGCAAAGTTATTTTTTCGAACAATAGGTCACATATTTCGTCCTCGAACAAAAGATCGAACATGACCGGCTGTGACCACATGGCGCGTGATCTTCGAAACATGGGCGCTTTGATTTCGGTATTGCCCTAGGACAAAATTAATAACCTGGTTCGCGTCATATTCCGGTACATCAACAAGGTCATGTTATTAGATTTAATTTGAAATTATTTTATAAGAGTTAACACTTTTACACGCAACGGAAATAAAATGGAACGAACAATACGTATTACAAAACAAAAACTACGTGAAATGTGCACCTAACCTTATTTATATCCCAACGAAACTAGATGAAAGAACTCATGTTATGCCGTGAAACAAGTAACAATTGACAACTTGAAAACTCAAGAAATCCATTCATTCAATGGAATCCTCGATAATAGAGTGCGTAGGTGTGTTCAGATACACGGTGCACAGCCAAACCGTAATTTGCGTTGCATTCAGTTATAAATAGTTTGTTTTTAATATTCGTGATGATATTCGGCGAATAAGAATATTCGTATTCGTTGCATCACTAATCATGATACATGTCGGTAGGAAAATGAGAAACTGATTTCACTAGGAAGAACCTGTGCCGAGATGAGTAGCTTACAATATGGTGTGAATAAAACAATTTAAATATTTAAAAAAATACTACATTACTACAAAATTAATCGATAAACTTATGATATAAATATAAAATGTGGATAGTAAAAACAGTAGATATTATACAGGGTTATTTGTAAAACATTAATAACCTCGCAGGACACATTCCTGCCTTGATTATGAGTCGAAAATGTTCAAGCTATTATGACCTAATATCAATAGTTCAGGAGATATGCGACATCAAAGTTTGCTTTTTTTTTCAATATTTCTGTCATTTTTTGTATAACGTTGGACTATCATTACAGTAACATATATCGAATATGAAAAAATTATTCCCTTTAATACAAGTCAAATAAAAAAATAAAAACTTTTGAATTCCAATTGGATAACATTCCAATTGGAATTTTTTCAGGGTTTTTATCATTTTATTTAACTTGTATTGAAACGAATGAATTTTTCGTAATCGATATGAGTTACTGTAATGATAGTCCAACATTTTACAAAAAACAAGTCAGAAATATTGAAAAAAAAATGCAAACCTTGATGTCGCATATCTCTATAACTATTGATATTAGGTCATAATAGCTTGAACATTTTTGACTCATAATCAAGGCAGGAATATAGTCCTGCGAGGTTATTAATGTTTTACAAATAACCCTGTATATTACAAAAGCAATAGTGAAAGTAAAAAAAATACGTGTGAAGAATCATATGTAGTTATGTTTAACAACATTTCTTATACAATGCTAACAAGGTTCTACTAAATTTGTCGTAATTTTGTAAGAAGCCTTATTATTTTGACATCTCATAATTCACAAGCATCATTCAACTAGCAGAAGCTTTGCAAGCAGAATGAAGTAGCCGCATCATATAGAATATTGCCGATTGTCTATGGAAAAACATAATTTTTTCTACTTTTGACTGTTTTACTACTTACACACTATCATTTTATTTTTTTTGGGATATTTATGAGGATTACATAGAATCAGCTCGATATCATTAATAATAATTATTAAATGGTTTTCAAAATAAGATTAATATTTCAAAATATTTGAAAACATTTCAAAATAAGGGTTAAGTGTACCCCGTTCCGGAACGGAAGTGTTAAGCGAGGACTCACTGTAGAACTGTAGATATTTAATTTTATTATTCGTTCAGAAATCTAGTAAGTACATTTTTACGGAATATGACGAACTAGAATAATGAACGTGCGCAAAAACATAATACAAGAATAATACCTAATCATAGATACCTAATGATATAATATAATTATAATACAACTCATTTACCTATATTCTGTGCTCATTTATCTGTCACCTCGAACCTCGAAGTCGAAGGTCTCGCAGTTCAACGAGTTCAAGCACCCCTCATTATTTCTATACTCATCTTGCTTTCCTTCCACTCCGTCTATAATGTTGATGTTATGTTTCAAGTTTCAAGGTCTTTGCATCAAATAAAAACTTACTAAACAATATAAAAATTGAGTATCAAAAATGTATGCATATTTCAAATGAGTTATTGTACGTTCTCGCAACAAACAATTTTAAAATCGATTTCGTTTGGCCTGCTTTTCAAGGCCTGAACGCAAATAAATTACGTCAAACGTCATCATCTGTGTTTTGACAGCTACAAGCCGAGCCTATAGCTTCATAGCTTGTTATTTTGCTATAGAATGACAATATGAATTAGCGAATTTTTCAGAAATCTTCTGTCATTACAGTAATACATATTTAATACGTTTTTTTTTACCATACAGTCATATTTTAATTATACAACTGGCGCCGCGCGGGCGTCGAATTTTTATCCGGCGGCATGTAGTCTTTAGTTTACATTGTGAAATCGCGAGCGCAAGTTATATAGCTCGTCTCCCAAAGTTTCCCTGGGAATAATTCAATAATTTGAAGACTGCAGATTATATCTGGTACCTACCTTGTTAATTTGTTTACATAGTATTCTGTTTTTATAATTCATTTTAAGTATGTCACGCCCATATTCATTATTATTTTTAATATTAATCCTTAGCATGTAGGTACGCCTTCCAACGGAAGTACCTACCTAATCAAGTAATTGATTTTACTATAGTTACATAGATATTAGAATTTTATTAAACTTTAGATTTATTCGGTTTGAGGATATTTGGTGTCCTGATGAGATTCATGGTGTCTCGTTGCTAGTAGAAAAAACTTCTAAGAAGTATCATTCAATTTTGAATAGAAAATATTCTTTTCATTTTGGGTGAAATTTCAGCATCGAGGTTTGCATTTTTTTTCAATATCATGAAAGTAATTTAGGTATATTGAATATTATAAATTCAATCGCTTGATACAAGTCAAATAAAATGATTAAAACCGTGCTGAAATTTGAACCAGATTTTTTTTGCATATTTATAATAATTTTATTTGATCAAGATATATTATAGATGTCTCATATTGATATATGGGAAAGTAGGTATGAAAATTCTTTTTGGGTGTCTATTAGGGCTTACGACCTATCTGTACGTGCGGCTGGTTTAAGAGATTACTTAACATAATGTAACGTTCACAATTCCACCCATAATAGACTATCACATTTAATATATTTTTGGAAGTTTATATTTTGCACAACTTGTTTCGTATGTGAGTTGTATTTTACTACCGCCATCTGTGGATAAAAAATGTCATTCCCATAAACAAGTATGGATGTCGCCGTTGGTACCTAATGAGTATCTCTTTTTTATATGTTTTTTTTTAAAGAAATATTCATTTTATTCCCTTTCTTTTAACTCGTAGCGTCTGCTTGTCTACTTGTCGTCTTGTCTGCTTATCTAACGAAAAAACTTTGGATCGATTTTTGACCCTTTTCCCGTGATCCAATCGAGTTGAAACTTTGCAAGCAGACTCGTGGCGACGATCAAGAAGATCTATCTATTTTCATTAAAAAATAATAATAATTATAGTATAGTTTCGCATTTTTAGAAATTTTAATGATTTTTTCAGTATAATAAAAATTCGAGTATAATAAAATAATGGTATAATAAAAAAATGGTTTTTATGGGTTACTTTTTTATATACTTTTTAATACATATATGACTTTCTTCCGAGTTACTAACATTTACGCTAGAATATTCCTGAAAATTATTTCATTTTTGAAGTGTAACATCTTTCCTCGCTTTCCTGCAATCTGTGGCAGTGATTTCGTAAAAATAGACGGAAATGCGTAACAGGAAATACGACGCCGGGAAAGTGCGCGCAATTTCGTTTAACCAATGAGCGCGCGCGCGACGGAAAATCATCGTTTATAAACAATGAAATCTGACAGCTGTATATTAAATTATATAAACGTGTTTTTTAAAACAAGTATGTGAGAATTACGTCGTTTAAGCGATAATTTTTTTTGATAGAATGAAAGGTTGATATGTTAGTTAATGTTTATGAGAGAGAATTCTTTTCCTTTCGAGGAAAATTAGACGGCGCGGATCGAATCAAAAACCTTCTATCACCTAAAAAATATCACATGTGGACATTGACAGACTGGCTTCAGAAATGTCAGTTTTGCTTTTTTTTAAATTTTGTATTGTATTCTTGAACATTTTTAACATACTCAAAATGTTCTGAATTTTACTTAGCTTTTTGATATTCAAAATAAATTACTTTAGAGATCATCCAACGTTTTATAGAAGATCGGTCAGAAATATTGAAAAAAATGTAAACTTTGATGTCGCTTATCTCTTTAACTGCTAACATTTCACCTGAAGTGTAAAGAATATTTGCCACTCAAAATTGAATGAAGAAGACTTTACTCTAAAAGTTTTTGCTACTAGCTACGAAATGCTGTACACAGAGTTTAGATAATTAAAGATATCTTATTACATATTTTCGTAGTATGTTTTTTACTAGTTAATATTTACTACAAGAATGAAAAGATGGATTTGAGGAGTTAGTATTGAATTTGATTAAAAATGTCCAAAATTCAGGATGCTACACCATGTTAATATACATATTGACATATTTCTTTTATTCATATTGCGAAATCGTTTCAAAATTTCTACAATCTTTCATAAATATTACTTATGTTATACATACAGGGTGTCTCATAGCTAGTAACTAAAACTTTACAGGGATATTGTTCCTGCGTTGATATTGAGTCGAAAATGTTCAAGCAACCATGACCTAATATCAATATTTATGAAGATATGCCGTATCAAAGTTTGCAGTTTTTTTCAATATTTCTGACTTTTTTGTAAAAAGTTGAACTATCATTATAGTAACTTATATCGATTATGAAAAATTCATTCGCTCTAATACAACTCGAATAAAATGATAAAAACCTTGCAAACATTAAAAATATTTTTTTTATCATTTTATTTGGGTTGTATTGAAGTGAATGAATTTTTCATAACCGATATAAGTTACTGTTATGATTCTCCAACTTTTTGCAAAAAATGAGTCAGAAATATTAAAAAAAAATGCAAACTTTGATATTACATTACTCCGTTACTATTGATATTCAAAATATATGCTTAGGAAAAAGTCATGCTTCTTGTTCTCACTGCACGCCCCTGATTGCTCCTGGTCACGGTTGCTTGAACATTTTTGGCTCATTATCAAGGGGGGGATCCACCTTTAAAGTTTTTGCTCCTAGCTATAAGACACATGTACATATTTTGTGTCGATTACATGCGGAATCGTATCAAAATTTCCACATTCTTTTATCAATATTATGTTCTACATATAGTGTGTCGATAACATGCAGAATATTTGATATGGTTTCTATGACACACATTTCTAGCAGATTTTGATATGTAATACCTATATGTATTTACTGATAAAATTCACCAACATAAAAAACTTTAGAATTTATTTTATTTATTCACGGTCTCACCATAAGGGGACCAGAGAGTCCCCAAATCCGGGCCCGCTGCTAAGGGAGAGATGTAAGCCATAGGGCTTACGACCTGTCGTTGGCAGGTTTAACGATCCTTTAGCCACGGCTAAGTTCGTCATTACTCCCATCCCCCCCCTTAGAGTGTCATTTTTATTATTGTAATTTATTCATGTTCAGAGGCATTAGAAGCCTTCGGAGTATTTTGTTCTTCAGACCTGCAACATATGTAAAATCTGCATTTCATACCAACATGCAAAAAATTCTTCTCAACTGTAGAACAAAAATTAATATATTAGAAAAAAACTTACCTATAAAAACCAAATTTTTATTATACTCCCTTTCTCATGTAATCAGGTTTCGTGCCTACTGCACGCGTCAGGGTCATTACTAATTTGTAATGATTCCAATTTGAAAAAAACATTAAAATTTCGAAAAATCCAAAATTATACTATAATTGTAATTTTTTTTAAACGAACATTTGTTAGGTCATTTTTATCGTCGCCACGAGTCTACCTGCAAAGTTTCAGCTTGATTGGATCACGGGAAAAGGGTTAAAAATCGATTCAAAGTTTTTCCCGCAGACAACAAACTGCAGACGCTACGAGTTAAAAGAAAGGGAGTAAAAAGTGAAATATATTAAATAAATTGTATATATTGTGACAATAAAACACATAGGCCAAATTGCAAGAAACATAATATGAGATTCGAAGAACATTGCCGTCGCCTGAGGAACAATAACTTCCCGGAATTCTTCAACCACATAATTGGTAATAACCTTCTTCTTTCTTCTTTCAATCAGGGGCATGCAGTGAGAACAAGAAGCATGACTTTTTCCTAAGCATATATTTTGAAAAGAAACCGAAATAAGAGATATATCTCGTAATATTTCTATCACAGTACCACATTATTCAGATTTTAATACATATTTCATAATATTTTGCCAGATAAATAATTAAATTTGATTTTTTTTCCTAAATATATGTTTAAATAAAAGTCAATAGTCATAAATTGTGATTTCTGTGAGATTTTTTTTTTTTTAATTACTCTAAAGGGGAAGGGGTAACTGAAAATTTTATAAATAAATCGTTTGTACGTGGTTTATCCACTGTTTGATAATGGCCTAATAATAATAATATTTATTAAAATTTAATTTATTTTAAATTTCGCTAAAAAAAAAAACTTCTGTGAGAATTTAATGCGAGAGAATGCTTATGAAAAACGTCACATTTCCCATTATAGGGCATCATAGTTTCCCCTAATGACTAAAAAACCTTCCCCGTCACATGACCCCGCCCCCTACGCACATAGGTTAACTATGTATTGTATTTAGATTTGTTATAATACGGATACACCATCTTAACGATTAAAAAAAATGTGTTTTTTTTGCTTTATCTTTATCTCAAAGATCTAAGATAATAATTTGAATCTTATATCTTATAGCTTTATCTTATACCTCTTTTTAAGAATAATTTGAGTCATTCAAAAATTCCTGAAATTGTGTGTCACTGAGTGAGCTGAGCAATTTGAAGCTAGCGTCATTGGTGAATTTCTAAATGAATTAAATTATTATTTTACATTTTTTCTCGACACTCCCCCTTTCAGACTTTTGGAGATGATATCCCAAAAACTATTATGTAGATTTTGTTAAGATTTTGCACACATCTTAGTAATAACATTTAAGAAACTATACGAGACGAGTATTGAAGGCAGCAGGAACACAGGGGGTCCACGAAATATCTGGTACGATCAAATACAACAAATGTTGGAGGATGGCGCTGTTAAAAGCTTCATCAACGGTAGAGCGCGCATGAGAAGATTTGTGAATGCGAAAAGCGAAAACCTCTGGCATGATGGTTAGTTAGTTAGAGTTTCTAAACATGTATGAACTTCTCTAAATATGACCGCTATAGCTCTTATTGGTTCAAAAATTCTTATTCAGCACCTCAAAGAGTGCCCGAGAAATGTGTTAGGGTTAATCCAAGTGACGTGACCTGTATTATGTACATTTATAAAGCAAAACACCGCACCTTCCGTTAAATAACATTAAGTATACAAATCATTTTATGCATTGAAAAACAGGTTTCATAGAATTAATAGTAAGCCGGCATATTTAATTGAAGGTAATCAATATCACTTACCATTGGTTCATTGCAAATTATTTTAAATAAATTTTTCTCTAATTTAAAAAATTACAAAATATGTCATCAGTTTTCTAATTCTTGCTATCAGAAAAAATATAACAACATTTACAATGCAAATTCTGCTTATTTATGACTGCAGCCGATGAGACCTCATTCGAAGAAAAGAGGAAAAGTATTGAAATTGCAAAATTGTTGATAAAGTGATGTTTTAGAGTTTTCATAAACAGCAAATTCAATTTAATTAAAATCCTGCTAAAACAAATACCGTAATAAAAAGACTTATAAACGAAATATGTTTTTCTTTCTTGTTCAGTATTATTAAATTTCTTGTACAGTAAGTAGATACAAAGAAGTTCCATTCCAAGAGTTCAAATTAAAATAAAATAATAGGAAATTATAAATAATAAATAGAATATCTTATATAGGTTCAAAATAAAAGGATATTTTTTTTAACTGACTAAAGTTGTCAGTCAATTGTCCCTTGTTTGTCATCTTGATTGCTCGTCTTTTGGTCGGAAGTATTTTTTTCATTCTCTCTGATGATTATTAATATAATATATATTAATAAGTGATTTAAAACTATGTATTTAATTTTATTTTAAATTTTAATACAATGTCAAGCCACAAAGTGTTTTCAAATTTAAAAATTCTATTTGTTAGTTATAATTTAAATGTTGTCATCATATTATTAATATTATTAATATTTAAAGCATTAACTTTGTGGTTAGATATAGTAACAGAATGTTAGTAAACTAAGTAAAAACCACTACCAGATTTACGGTCTACCGGTTTCGAGATGTACCCATCACTTCGTCAGGACCAACATTACACTACTACATTCACAACACTATACACCCCAACCATAGTATTGTCAAATAGTGGTGATAGTTTGACAAACTATCAAACTATCACCACTATTTGACAATACTATGGTTGGGGTGTATAGTGTTGTGAATGTAGTAGTGTAGTGTTGGTCCTGACGAAGAGACGGGTACGTCTCGAAACCGGTAGACTGTAAATCTGGTAGTGGTTTTTACTAAGTTTACTAACATTCTGTTATGTTGTCATCATTTTTTGAAGGTTGTACACCACTGATAAATGAGCTCAAGATTATAGAAAATAAGGAAGATCTGACCATTTTATGTGGTCTGCGAACACTCTGTTACACTTGCTTGCAATTCACACCTGTGTTCATATTTTTAAACAAGTTAACCTCATTAGTTCGGCGATACTTTGTTTTTCAATCATGGAAGCAAACAATAATTATAAGTTAAATGTCTTATTACTGTACTTAGATCTGTTTAGTTACGTATTTTAAAATCTAAATCTTATTAATATTACATATTATATTTGGGTTAGACAAATATTATTAGAGAAATGGAGTTTCTTAGGCCCGGTTGTTTCAAATTCGATCAAAGTAAGCGTAGAGTTTAAACTGAAATTTTACGTTCTCCACCAATTAGACGATCCGTTTTCGTAAAAATCTATGCTTTTATCGACCGCTTACTTTGATCGAACTTGAAACAACCGGGCCTTAGTTGTTTCAAGTTGGATTAAAGTAAGCATTTGTGTAAAGCATAGATATTTACGAATCGTCTGATTGGTGGAGAATGCAAAAATCCACGCTTTAAACGAACGCTTACTTTGATCCAACTTGAAACAACCAGGCCTTAGGATTTAATGAGTTCTGATTATCCGTGCTATCTATCGAGCCTCAAAACCAGGAAGGATAAAGTATGAAATTATGCATATATAATAGATATGATCACTATTATTATTATAACTTTTCCTTGATCATTCTTGATAAATTGACATTTCAAGCATCTAGTTGAACATCACATTACTTACTGTGTCTCCGAATTTTTGAAGTTATACTTCTTTAGGCGTGTAAAAGTGACATTTTAGGATGTAATGAAATGCGCGCACATCATGCATTGGAATAATTTCACACTGTGAAGTCAAAAGCTAAGATGGCAGTTTTCTGATTGATATTTAACCAATAGCAATTCTTATAAGTGATGGCATAAAATAGTTTGAAAATGGTGTTATGAAAATTGCATATGCTCCAGGCGCTGTTATTCTTGTTTATTTTCTCTTTGCTGATGTACTTTTCATAATGCAACTGTGAGCAAATTCATAATGTATTATTATGGTGATTGAATTATTTTTTTTTGTAATAGAGATGTAAACACGGAATACGTGTTGCATCAATATGAAGGAATAAGTGGTGACCTATGTTTTGACGCTGCTTTGTTTTGTGGTGTTGCTGGCAGGGTTTCGTTGCGGTCGTAGCTCGGTCGGGGTGTATATGATCGGTGCTCCTGTACGATACAGTATTGATGGTATGTGCCCTGTTGAGGCTGTAACTGTGGCGGGGTCCGGTTGGCGGCAGCATAGGGGTAGAGTGGTGTTAGGGCAGGGTTATTGTTTTGTCAGATTAATGCACGAATGTATTGCACTACACCATTTCTTCCATCCCCTCCGTGGAGGAAGGAGATGGAAGAAATGGTAAATGTGGTTATGATATAAAGGATCCTTAAACCTGCCGACGACAGGTCGTAAGCCCTTTGGCTTTCATCTCTTCCTTTCTCGGCGTGATGGGCCTGGTGAGACTGTGGAGGCTTATTCTCACAAATTCTTTCAAACTAAGCTAAACGCTGGTGCTGTAAAAATAGGACTAACTTGTTGGTGTAATGGAATGGGGCTCAAACCACCGACCACCAGATCACCAGGCTAGTTTCATGAACACTACACCAACAAGCTACCCGTGCTTACTGTTTCTGTGCTTTCTGTTTCATTTATCCTTTTTATACAAGCAAAAAGTAATTTGGTACGTTGGTACTGTATTTTTAATGATGGAAATTCTAGTTGTATATCTTGATTATCGATGATAATCATTGGAATGAACGGAATGCGCAAGCACACATGGTCTGCACAGCATGTGTATGTATGCCAAAGATGTATTACTTTTAACGTGTGTACATAAGTAATTGACTCACCCAAGGCACTCAACTGTACCAGCGATACTTACCCTTGAAAAGATTGGAGTTGGACCCCTTATTCTGCAGTTATGTCATATTTAGTCTGAATAAAGGTTACACTAATGCCAAGATTAAGTACAAAACCAGAGATGTAATAAAAATTAGATCATGCCAAATATATCTGTCACCGGACCACGGCAAAAAGCTGTTAAATGCTATTAATATCTGGTGCCGGCCTGAGCGGGATTTAAGTGTCAAAATGAGCAATATTTTGTTTTTTTAAATAATTATCAACCAGATGGTTTACATTTCAAAGGAAACTGACACTTCACTCTTATGTAACATCAGTTTCCTTTCTACATCTGACACACAGAGAGATATTGGGATATTAACATTTAACATATAAATATAATTCTTGGACAGATACCCTTTAAGAAATGACAGTTATCAGCTGTGTAAACATTTTTAATTGCAAATTCTAGCATTATACATAAAATGATTATCGACAAAGGTGGTTCCTACCTGGCAGGATGCCCACATTTTACTAAACATAACAAATTATTTTTTAAACATAACAAAATGTTTTTATTAACATTTAACTTATAATTTGTTTTTTAGTAAAAATAATTTTAACAAGGATTGCCCCAGAACAAACAGCCGGCTGCGCGATGCATGATCAAGAAATTACCGTAATTACATTATTTTCTGTTTAAGTGTACAAAGATAACAATTGTTTGTAATAAACACACAACATGAACAAATTTTTTGTTTATTTTTATCATGATCAGTTTTTTTTACATAAAATGTTTTTTCACGCAATTTCAAGTCCACATTTTTGGACATAACTGTTTTAAGAAAACTCCATGGAAGTCCAGTATTTTGGACTGGGGCAAGCGAGTGGATACAGGTATTAGAGTAATTAATGTTCCATGAAAATATTATTATTAATGTTAGAGTTATTAATGTTCCATGAAAATACACTGCGGTTATTCATTTTAATAAAATCAATAAATAAATTACATTAATTTTTATCACAGTCATAGTTGTAAAGAAATATCGAGTTATTTAATGGAAAATGTTCATATTTTCATAAATATATTATATTTTTTTAATTGGTCATCCAACAGGGAGACATATTGCTTGGTAGGACAAAATATATAAAAAATAGTTAAATGTCTCCCACAATTAAAGGATGACACAGATAGACCTAATAACAGACAAGTCAATTCGATATGAATGACAGATCAAACTATTTTACAGTTTCATTCAAGTGATTGTTCCTAATTTAACTTTATCATAAACATAAAAGGGTTCGTAACATAGACGTACTATGTTATATATAAATATAGACCAGTTACAAACCAAAATATCTGCTACACAGAACGACAACACGAATTAATAACATAGACGCACATTGCGGGAGTTGGTCTAGGGGTGTCCAAAATGTATAAATGTCCACGCGATATATATATATATATATAAAATATTATATGTATATCGCGTCACTCTGTGACAAAAATCCAGCACGGTTCTGAAAGATTTGAACAAACTCAAAAATATTCTGAATGAAAAAAAAACTGGTAAAAAAGTAATTTAATAAAATTTGAAATTGAAATAAGTTTCTGGCGTATCCTAGTGTAATGCTAGTAATTCGAATGAATTTCATTACATAGATAAAGAATATTGCTATCGAAAATTCCATAATCAATTATAGAGGTCTCATTAATGACATGAGCGACATTAGAATGATTAGCGACATCTGTGGGCATTTAGGAGTAATGAAAATGCTTCAGGGCAGACTGCGTTGAGGACAGTTACAACATACATGTAACCATTTAGCCAATGGTTAGAATGTTCTGTGTATATATTTTGGAATGATTATGAATGGTTGTTTTTAAGTAATTCAATAACAAATGATTTTTTTCCTTCTTTCAGTTTTTTTCCTTGTGTTCCTCGTGATAACCACTTCCACGTCCGGAATGGACGTCAAGCAGCTGCAGCTCAGCAATGGCATCAACCGCTTCTCGCAAAACTTCTACCAGGTAACCAAAAAAAAAGTACAGAAACATCCATTTTCTACTTAAGTGTGCATCTGGTGTATGGGTTGCGGGTCCAGTAGAAGTGGATGAGGTATCTAGCTGGTGGGAGATTAAAAGAGGGGTTTTATTTGATTGTTGTTGTATTATTTTGTATACTTAAGTTTATATAGATTTCAAGTGTTACTAAATTATTCATATAAAGGTAGTGGAAAAAAATGCCTTTAAATTTGAATATTTAAAAAATATTCAAAATAATCCAACAACGCGTCAATAATAAAACAAATAATATTTTGGCCACATCATGAGACATTCAGAGAAGTGCCAGATCCCGCATCTCATCATTTAAGGTAAGGTTGCGAGCAGAAGAGGTCCTGCAAGAAATAGACATCCTGAAGGACATGCCTGTAGAATCTGAGGCAATCAATGGCTTAGGAAATCCACGGTCCAGCTATCTGAGGCTGCTGAAAGCAAGATAGTGATCGCTGACATGATCACTAACATTCGACAACCGTACATGTACCAGAAGAAGAAGATTATCAATTCTTTGCATTGCTGCGCTAGTTATTGATGCTTAAAAATTGTATGTTGAATCTAATGAGTTTGTTGAATTTTTTTTCTGGTATTGAAATAGAAATTCCTGGAAATAATTTGGATCATTAATTTGTTTAGCCTAGATATATAAGAGAAAGACACGTCATATGTATTGATAACACATAATAATGAATCATTCTGTTATAAATAAGTTTGAATTGTATAAACATGTATACATGAGACTTGCATTTAGGCGAGTGTCCTGCGCTAATTGTTTATATAGAGTCAACAAACACTTTCTAAATGGTGTTATCGAACCCTTATTTCAAGTATGAAATATTTACATAATATTGACAGAGATCTGTGTAGGGAACAAGTGGACATTGAGGACATCCTTTGTCACCTTTGTGTTAAACGTAAATCCCTCTGTCACCTTTTTTTTTTTTGTATAAAACTATATACAGTAAAAGCTCTTTAATACGAAATTCAGGGGACAGAAATTCAACAAAAAAATTCGAATTTCGAATTAGGGAAGTAGAATTAGTAGGAAGTTTTTAAACCATCAACACACTTTCTAAACGTTTCCAAGTGTACAAGTAAACGTTTCCAAGTGGAGCGTTTTTTCGCCGCGCGGCGGCAAAAAAACGCTAGTGCGCGCGTACCCTTAAACAGCCTTACCCTGTGCGCGCGGCCACCGGCCAGTTGGGGCTGTTTTATGACTTTTATTACTGTCATATAGATGATCAAAGGCCTGTGAGCGGTCATTTCCGTCAGCGCAGGTATAAAAACACTAGCAAATGGTGAGAAAATGTTAACATTTACACAAATGACTTTTGTGTTAAATTGCATTATTTTGTCTGAAATTTTTTTCGTATTTGGAATTAGCCATTTTTTCGAATTATAGGAAGCATTTTGTATGAAAATTCATTTGAGGGGGATAAAATATTAAATTTTTCGAATTATACCGAATTTCGAATTATAGTTGTTTGTATTAACGAGCTTTTACTGTATATACTCAGTGGAGCCAGTTAGAACGGTATCATTATTATTTTCATTATCTTATACTATTCATGTAGCTGTAATTATTAATCTACAATCTACAAATTGATTTTCTAACCTGACGGAGAAAATTTCAATTCTTTTTTAAAGAAAATCCACAGGAATTGTCCACGACGATGACTACTTACCATTGAGATGTAACATATCTCAGTATAAGTGTCAGAGGAGAATTATAGTTCAGTCAATTTGCTTTGATGTTCTATGACTTGGATATGGAATAAATCAATAAATAAAAAGAAAATGGGAATTATAATTTATGGTAACTTTATATCTTGTATGACATGTTAATGTAAAATACAGCTGTTAATTTTAAATGTTGTTTTATTATAACATAATTTATAAAATAATCCAAAATTCACAAATTCACAATTCCAGGCGACTGCAGATCTCAACCCTGGCAAGAACCTGATAATGTCTCCGCTGTCGGCCGAGATAGCGCTGGCTCTCCTGTCCATGGGTGCCGATGGTGAGACTTACGAGGAGCTCAGCACAGCACTTTATATTCCAGGCAAAAGCTTTGTGAGTACTCTCCCGCAGAGATAAAAATTTCAATTATGAAGATAAGTCAACTTTTTCAATTTTTAACATTAACTCTTAAAAGACTGTGCTAAAAAATACCTTCGGGAACGGTGGTGTAACACAGCATTACCTGATTAAAAATCGGCATAGTTTTTAATATGTGATAAAATATACATATATACGATGCAGATAAGACTTTTAAAAGGTCCCTTTATAAAATTATGTAAGGTAAACATACATATTTGCATTATTTTAGTAAATTATTATAAAATCATGGCATATCGAATTTGCGTGCGCTTCCGCTGACGTACCATTACCAACTGAATTCAACGACGCGGTCGCTACGTCGCCTGCACTCCGTCTTTGTCTAACACGTATTATGCGAATTTACCGTACTCTTTTGATATTGTTTTCGCTTTCACTAAAAAACCTAGCAACTGCCATCTCTGTCCTACATGAAATGTGTGGTATTGTCGTTCTCTTTCTTGCTCGATTTAACTGTAATGTGCAATATTCTGCTCTCTCTTACACACTGACCGAAAATATGAAAGTAATGAATAAATATTTTTTAATTAAAACATCCGTACATTCGTAACAGTTTAATTTAGTCATTTTGGTGTGAAAATGTCTATTCGATGATTACAAAAAATGTGACATTTTAGTTTTCGTAAATAAGGTAGAAATTTCATATTTTCTATGACATGTAGACCTACGTTACATCACCGACACAGAGGAGTTAAAGAGGATTTATTATCAAAAATTTAACAAATATCGAGTCATATAAATGAAAATAATAAGTTGATGAAGCAGATATCTTCTTATCAAGATGTATCATTCAGCATACTAAACTATATTTAAAACTGGCATTTCATTAAAAAAGAATCTTCAAGAAGGATACACGCTCATAATAGACAAAATTATATTCCGCTGAAAATCGCTACTAGTAGATACACGGCGTTGACTTTAGAACCCGGGCACTCGCTTGTTAATCTACAACACATTTCTAAATTTTATTTGTTGATTTGTGACATTCTAAATTTTATTCTGAACATTATTTATAATTTCTTTATCACAAAAACATTATTCTTAGATTCTTTATCAAGTAAACAATACTTTGCTTGCCCTGCATTTTGACAAACATGGTCAGGATTTCCCCGGAACAAATGGCTGGCTGTGCGATGCAGAAACTCATTGCCAAGAATTTACTGTGATAACATTATTTTATATGTAACTGTACAAAGATAATGATTGTCTGTCGTAGATAAATAAACAGACAACACAAATAAATTTTTTGTTTATTTTTATAGTGATCACTTTTGTTATATCATTCAAATACATATTAAATAAATACTTAGATATGTTCATATTTGTGAAGTTGTAATTTTTCAGAACAAAGTTCTGTGAAATTTTAAAATCAAATTAATTAATTAATTAGAAAGACATACAGAAAAATGTAAAGCATAAATTTTTGCATTTTCCACCAAGCAAACAACCCGTTTCTGTAAAAATTTATGCTTTAAACGAACTTTTACTTTGAACCAAGTTAATACAACTGGCCCTAAGACATACAATTCCATTACATTTGCTACGCTGCTTTGATAGTTTTTCTTTTCACTCAATGCATTTTTAAAGCAGCATGATAATAGAAAGGATTCCTTCTACAGACCAGGACAGCCTTCAAGCCCGCCATTGACAGACTGAATGCCGTGGAAGGCGTGACGCTGAAAGTCGCCAACAAAGTGTTCGTGAAGGAGGGTAAGGAATACGTGCTGGCCACCCAGTTCAAAAAGGACGCCACCGATGTCTTCCAATCTGAGGCGGAAAATGTTGACTTTGCTAAATCTGATGCTGCTGCACTCATCATCAATACTTGGGTGAGCTGAATTTCTCATATTTTGAAGATGATGGCGTTCCCCCATTCGACGGGATAGAACCAACATTGTTTGTGGTCCTGAAGAGGACCTCTGTGAGGGCTCTGCTTTAATAATTGTCAAATAATTATTTTTGCGTCAAGGGTGGCTTTAGTATCTAGGTATTTTCGGGGACCAGGGTCACCAAAATTCAATGATGGTTGTGGAATAAATAGTGTAAGTGTGCGCCCCCATTCGGAGCAAGACTGAATCAGAAGGGGAACAGGAATCGGAATGCAAATGAGCACCGAAAACACAGGGAATAGAAAACTTGAATTCACCGTAATTCGCTTCCTTTGGGTCCCTAGATGGCTTCCGTTGAATGGACCGTATTAATGTTACAGGATTACTTTTATCAAGGTCGTTGTTCAACTGACTAGCTGCATGTTGAAGAGGAAAGGGGAGGAGAGTAAAATATAAATTATTTCACAATGTTTTATGTTCAAATTTTTCAAGAACACAATAAAGTGATCACCTAAGCCAGCCAATGATAGATTGTAAGCCCCGTAAACGCCCAAAGACTTCCATACCTGCTTTCCCACACAAATAGCTTCGTTTCTGTGACATCTATAATATATCTTGATTTAAGAAATTATTTTGTTATTTATTGTTAGATTGCATAGAAATTATTTCATTTTCATAGATTGCTTTTTTTTTTCAAAATGAAAAAATTAATGAATAAAGATAGTCCAACATTTTTCAGAAATATTGAAAAAAAATGCAAACTTTGATGTTGCTTACCTCTGTAATTATTGATATTTCACCCAAAGTATAAACAATATTTTCTATTCAAAATTGAATGATGATGACTTCTTTGAAGTTTTTGCCACTAGCTACGAGACACCCTGTATATATCTAAAGGGTCCACAGAAGAGCCCTCTTGTAACTTGAAGACGCATTCTTATCGGTCTCTCCGAGACGAGGTTTGGACTTAAGGCAGGACAGGCTTTAGAAAATTTGATATACAGTAAAACCCCATTATTTCGAAATTTTTAAAACTCACAGGTCCCAAAATGTTAATTCCCTAGTAGATTATCTCCGATAATTCGAAAATCCCGGTAAATCGTAATCATTTTTATCCCCTTGCGCCATAAATTAATACATTTTAGTCTACAGAAAGTTGATGAAATTGAAAAAAATATTTTGATATTTTCAGTTACTTTAGTTTCAGGTACTTTAGTAATTAAAATGTCGTGATCTTTGCATTAGCATAATAAATATGAAATGATTTCTTGAAATATGCAAAAAAAAACATTTTTCACAAAATTAATGGCTTTTTTTGGCGAAGTTCACAATCGCGTCTTGATTTTTTTTATCTTGAATTTCGAAATAACGGGGCTTTGCATGATACTGAATGTTTTTTTTTGGGTCCTTTGAATTTTGAATTAACGAGGTTCTACCGTACTCAAATTACAAGTATTCTACAAGATGTATTAATTTCTTCTGGACTCCTCATGTATATTTTCTTCCAGGTCGAGGATAAAACTAACAAGAAGATAAAGGATCTCATTAAAGCATCTAGTCTGGATGAGTTAACTCGCCTGGTTCTTGTTAACGCCATTTACTTCAAGGTTGGTTCATTTTATCCATTAAATTATTCATTCTGAATTTTTGATTTGATTAATTAATTAGAATGATATTCAGAACAAAATCTATCAATAAAATATTTATTACCAACTAGGATATTCACCCGAAACTTTTGCTTGCCAAACAACGCCACAGTAACAATGAAGGGCGTATTTTTAGAGGTATAAAACTTTAAAATGAAATAAAAACATAAAAATTGTGGTCATGGCTGTTGTATTCATTTAAATGTATGATCTTTTTCAGAGGTTTGTTTTTGGAATTGGCAACACTTTTTCCAGCGACAGCCAATTTAACAGCTTACAGCTGATTTGTGCTCAGTTTGGTTTGCCATTTTACCATGAATAGAGTTACTCCAGAACAATGCTTGCAAATTGTGCAAATTTATTTTGAAAATCTTGATACCGTAATCATATTTAATTAAATGCTAATTGTCTTACTAAAAAAGCCAATACTATTTTCATTACCATGATTTTTATGTATTATATTTCATTATTAAATTCTATTTCTCTAAAAAAAACACAGCCTATGCACATGAAGTCTTGTGTAAACGATTCTATTTTATTTTTTTAACGTACAGTTATCAGATGGTCATTAAGAATGATAGCAGGATAAATCTATCCATTTTTTACTATACATATCTGGAATATTTGCTTTACAACATATTTTTATATATATTTATCAATCTACCAATGTCAGAAATCAAAAAATTTAAAATCCTATTCATTGTATATATTGTGGTCTGTTCATTTTCAGGGCACATGGGCCAACAAGTTTGACGTGTCAGAAACAAGGGAACGCGACTTCTTCGTCACCCCCACTCAGAAGACAAAGGTCGACATGATGCACAAAACCGACAACTTCAGATACGGAGAGATTCCCGAATGGGATGCCAAGGTGATCCATTTTTTCTTAATCCCTATTTGTTGTCAATTCTCCTCTAGTCGCATTACGGTATTTTTAGTTTCCCTAAAAATATTCTTAGTGACCAAATATTGTCAGTTGCTGATGCTGGTAGGGATGTTGTGATTACAGTGGAACCTCAAATTACGAGCATAATTCGTTCTGCAAACACGATCCTATCTCAAAACACTTGTATGTCCAAGCAAATTTCCTCGTAGAAAATATAGGAAACTTAGTATGTTCCAAAGTACAAAATATTCAAATCAAAATAATTCATAGGGTTGGGGGCTCAAAAAATCCACAAGGTGCTTCCATGTTCCCCTGTTTTGTGCCGCTTTCGTATGAGTTAACCAGTCCAGATCAATTCTGTTTTCATACACTTTATTGTTGTTGTTTTTCCCAGTTTAATCTGGGGCGATCCACCGGTTGCCTTTCTTCCGGGGTTGCCAGGAGGATACTTCTTGGCACTCATTCCTCTGGCATTTTTAACACATGTCCAAGCCACCTCATTTGTGATTTTTCTATGCGTAAGAGTAGAGACTCCATGCTGAGTGTGTGCTTTATGTCGGCACTTCTCACTCTGTCCATCAGCGTGTGATACCCCCTTTAGAAAACTCTCGGCATCCTGGATCCTTGCTCTCACTCTCTCCATTAGGATCCAAATTTTATATATTAGTATATTTTCTTTTCTTTTAGATTTATATTCTTTAATTGTCATTTTTTACTACTACTAGGATCCAAATTTTATATACATATTAGTATATTTTCTTTTCTTTTAGATTTAGATTCTTTAATTGTCATTTTTTACTACTACTAGGATCCAAATTTTATATACATATTAGTATATTTTCTTTACTTTTAGATTTATATTCTTTAATTGTCATTTTTTACTACTACTAGGATCCAAATTTTATATACATATTAGTATATTTTCTTTTCTTTTAGATTTAGATTCTTTAATTGTCATTTTTTACTACTACATAAATACCATATGAGAATAACTGCCACAGAACAGGTTTTTACCTAGTGTGGCAGTTATTAGTATCTTGTATTAAATAATGTAAATGTAAATAAACAATAAATAAATAAATAAAATTAAAAAAAATTAGGGTGGGCCAGTGCAGTCAGTTTTATCTTGACACAATTAATTAGTACAAATATACATATGTATATAAAAGACGTAAATAAATTTATTAATAATCCATATCGAAATCATTGACCTTGTTCACGTATAGCTCAATAAAATTCTTTTCCTTTCATGGAAATTTAGCCAGGAACCTATGCAAAGCTATTATATCTTTGGTGGTCAGCTCCCGGCGCTGTTCTTCCACCAGCTCTTGAATATCATCCTACACTCAACGAACAAAATACAAGTGACCCAAGATTTGCCGTTGGGCCTCCGCATAATGTGGATTCTCAGAATGACACATGAGCAATTGAAAATAACCGCTTGTGTTGGCACACACAAAGATGGTGAGACAGTCTTTCAAGCAAGCGTTTAACGAGAATCCTCATGTTTGGCAGTCTGCGATCATAAACAAAAGGTCCTTATTAATGAATAATTTTGCTCGTATGCCGTGTCAAATTAATTGAAAAAAATTTGCTCGTACCTCGAAATACGCATAAGTCGAGGTTCCACTGTATTTGTATCCATTTAGGCGAATATTTGCCCAATGTTGTGTATTCATATTTGTCAAATTAGATGCAAATACTTTAATATTATATGAACATTAAAAACAATTCAGAACTGACCGAAGAGATGCTTTTACACACTTTCTTTGCATACATTCTTAATCGATTTTTTAAACAACACCCATGCAATATCCAAATATTACACATTTTGTTTTAAAGTTTAAAACAAAATTTCCAATGCCATGTTCTTCAGCGGTTTCTGTAGCTCTTGCATGTGAGTGACGTGATTATTATTTTTTATCAAAAGAATGATCTAATCATGTTGAAAATGATTTCTTCTTCTTCTTCTTTTTTAGCCTTCATTTCTCCACTGCTGGATATAGGTCTCTCCCATCCTTCGTCGTTATTTGCTAATTGTAGCCATTTCTTCCCTCCCACAGCGGTTATATCTTTGGCTTATTGCTTTTGAGGTCTTCCAACGCCTCTTTTATTCTCCCAAGGTCACAAACTCTTGTAGCATCCTGCCTTGTAACATGCCCTGCCCATTGCTATTTTAGCTTTGCTACATGACCTATGATATCCACTACTCTAGTTCTTCATAATTTCATCATTTCTAATCTCTTAGGCTTACGCCAAGCATGGATCTCTCAATGGATCGTTGTGTGCATTTTAGCTTTTCTACACTTTTCTCTGTAAGGGCAAAAATGATTTAATAATTAATGTATGGTCATTCACTTTACACAAATGTTGAAAGTTTCAGAGCTCTAGCTAGTCGGGAAGTTGGTGAACAATCAATTAAAAGATTCCACCACAACAAACAGACAAAGAGAGTTAAATAAAAGCATGATAAAAAGTTAAATAAATGCCGTAAAACTGCTGTGCAGTTTGGCATATGTTTAATGTAATAAATATCAAAAAAAAATATATATATATTTATAAAAAAATTAAAAAAATGTTTTTACAAATATGTATTGGCAAAACTATTTACATATTTCTTTTTTGACATCTTTTACATGTTATGCACTATAACTACATAAACTATATATTTTTGATTTGGGCTCATAACATAATATAAGTCATATATTTTATTCATAATCAAATTATAAGTTATTGATCTTCTGCTATAATATAACTTTGTTTATTTTTATATCCTAAACTATTCGAAATGTTGACACGATTGTAACACAGTTTCAAAGATAAAATTATTGTCAAAAATTTGGTACAAAGAAGTCAATTTTGAGCAAAATGTCATATATCTTTTTGTTCCAATGTAATCTGGCAAATTTTGCCAAAATACAACGACCTTGAAGGAAAACTAATTTTGAAATACGCATAATCTTTGCAAATAATTGATGAACTACCATTTCATAAGTTAAATTAACTAACAAGTTACTCTCTTTAGATGCTGGAGCTGCCGTATAAGAAGAATGAAGTTTCCATGGTGATCATCCTGCCCAATAGGATAGATGGGCTTGCTGCTCTGGAGAAGAAGCTGGCTGCCCCAGACGCACTCATTCGCAACCGCGTGCGGAACTTGCACGAGACGGAGGTGATTGTTGCGCTGCCCAAGTTCAAGATCGAGACCACCATCGACCTCAAGGAAATGCTGCCCAAGGTACTTTCTTATGTATATATTTGATGCAGAATTTTTCTATACCATTTTCATCACTTTATTTGACTTTTTTGTGGATTAATCATTATTTTTTAATGTTTAATTTTTTTCTAGATATTTCAATAATTTTTATACAATGTCAAATTTAACTAAATAAAATTACAAATGCACAGAATTGCGAAATTATGAACATACCGAATCACGAAATTTCGAGAATCGCTCAATTTTATATTTTTGTGTATAAATTTTGCATCAGTGTTCTCATGCAACAAGTAAACGCTACGTTTTAAAGTATGTATGTGCGGTAAAAGCGAAGTAATTTTCGGAACAATTAATTAAATTTTTATTAATTTATTAAAAATTGATAATGCGCCCATTTTTTAAATGCGTGAATAATATAAAGCCATCTTGGTCACCCCCAATATTTTTTTAAATACATAGTTCGACATCATACACATAAATTCTCAAATAGATCGATAATACTTTCGGTTCGATCCACTTAGTTTATGTGTTAATTATTCATATTAATACAGTGTTTTTGAGATGTTTCTTCAGAATATGCGAAAAAATGTGATGGATTAAACAAAATAAGAATGATTTTTTTTTTCAAATTGCTCTCAATTTTATAAAATAAGTTTTTTTTCCAAATCGGATGCTACATTTTAGATATTTCATTTCTTAATAAGTACACATGACTTTCTTTTCTGTGACAAACGTGAACCGGAGAATGTTGCATCTCGGTCAGGAGTAGTTCCGCAGGAATGGACGTGCCAATTTTTTTTAAAAAGTTTTCTGACATAATAATAGTTTAATATATTTTAATTAATAAGTGCCAATAAAAATAAATAATGTATAATAATAATAAAATGTAAAAAAATCACCCATATTCAGGCTTCCGGGGTGTGTAACCCTTTAAGGTCTTTAATAACCGTGGAATGGAACAATTTTTTGTATACACATTATGGAAAACATTTCTACATTAACAACAACATGATATATTTTTTTAGATTGGCATCAATGAGATCTTCAGTAATCACGCAAACCTCAGTGGCCTGTTGCAAAGTGATGAACCCTTGACGGTGTCCGAGGCGGTGCAAAAGGCCTTTATCGAAGTCAATGAGGAAGGAGCGGAGGCTGCAGCAGCCACTGGTAAGTCGCACGGCGCTTGGTTGTCTGTTGGCTCTTTGTATTTTACTCTTTCTCTAGTGTTTGATCTTTATGAACAGGACCAGAACAGGTAACTGGACATACTCACCTTCTCCCACACCCTTCCATTGTGCACGCTCTACTTAAATCTTGTATCTATGATTTTGACACAATCTTGCTTGACTTTGCAATATTTACTGCCTTGACTGCTTTTGTTCTGTGTGTGCCCTTTTTTGCGTGATCATACAAAACATTTTGACAAGAAAGAAAGTGCCACGAGAATTTAGCTGACCTGACTGTTTCTGACAAGGGAGGAACTAGTGCTGTGTCGACTTCTACCTGGATCCGAAGAAAGATAAGGTAAGAGCGTGTTTTCCTTCTCCACTACCCACTGACTCCATAAACCTGCATCTAGTCTATCTCCCAATAACTTGTCCAAATCCACAATCCTTGTTAAAACAATCTAGGTACCCAAATAGATTATGATATTGTGTATTGAAGAGAGATAATATTGTTTAGTAGGTGGAGAAATAGATGATTATATTGTAGATTGATAATACTATTCACTAGATACCAATGTAAAATCTGATATTCGGTTATAATATAATCGATAAAATATAATTGGTTCATAGAAACCAAACCTTATTTTATATTGATAGAATTGGTAACTTTTCATAATGATCTTTATTAAGGATAATTTGTAAATTTAACTCGGTTATAACTTTCCTTGAGTTTATTAGCATTACTTGAGTTTCAAGAGAATCAGTAACTCTCATCAACAGGTGAAGATGAAAGATAGATTTTAAGTAAAATAATAAATCTTACATCTTCACCTGTCAATGACAGTTACTGATACTCTCGAAACCCGAGTGATGCTAATAAATTCAAGTAGAATTACAACATTGCTTAATCTACAAAGGGATTACGTTAAGAATATTACACTTTTAACAGGTAGACGGAAGTAGGTATTGACACTTTGATAATTTTTCCCATGGAGAATATTTAGTAATAATGTTAATATGCATCGTATCATATCGTATCAACAGGTAAAACTCACTAACTGATGTTGGAGTAGTTTTGAGATAATGAAATTTAAACATTCAACATGTGATATTCATATTATCGAAAATGTTCAAATTATGAGTTTTACCACTAAATAAATATAAATAGACGTGGAATATTCACTTAATGATTGTTACGTGGAATACAGATGGAAAAAATATGAATGTTTGTATTCATAAATCATTTTGACCAATATTGCGGTTAGTGAGTATTGCCTCTAAAGGGACGATATAATTGTTTATCTTGATATAAATTACAATAGGCTTCAAATTAAAAATACAATAAATATGATATTCATATACAAATAACTTTTGTAGCATCAAATTCATAATAATAATTATAAAGAAAATTCTGGTTACAGTTTGTCGGTATAGTCTGCCTTATGCATACAACTTATCCGGCTGACGCTTTGTAGGGTCCATCATCAGGGTCGAATGTGAAGTGAATTGAATTGAAGTGTTGTGAATTGAAACGTCAGCTAGGAAACCCTAACCTATAGATTTTGAACAGCCATGAAAACCTGAGAATATTTTTATCATTATTCACTGCTGTATGCAGTGTCCAATTTCTTCAAGTCTTCCACATTCTCCGTCCGTTACTATTCGCTTTCACATGTTTCTGCGGAACTTAATGATTTCAAGTCAGTTTGGCGGGTTTTTAGACAGCCTTTTGACCTCTCGGGTATCACTGGATGACTGCATTCGTCTAGCGATTGTCCATCCGTCTACCATTGGCATTAGTTTTTCTTGGCATACACCTTTATATTGTCACACTGGGATCAAAATGAAATGCTGAAAATCCATTAAACTGGACAACTTCTTGAATATTTTCAACTTGATCACTTGAAAATATTCCACAAAAAGGTAGGTACTCTGGTACTTTATTCGCCGGCAGACTATACTCGCTCGTTTCTCTTTTTTTTCGTATTTCTGGGCATTAACTACGTAGCAATTTCTAGACATTGTATTCGAAGAGTTTCTTTGATATACATTTTTACTTATTTTTAAAATACACTACGGGCATCAAATTATTACAAATTAAAGAAATACAAATATTTGCATAACCATCAGCCTACACCTGCGGAGAAACGTCATGATGATTAGTTTGTTAGGGTAATTTCGCCAGTGTTACGGCCACCTTCAGGAGTCAGCTACCAATTACTTCAACTTGAATAAACTTGACACTCGCAATATAATTCAATAATATTTTTGAATGCTAAGAAGTCAACCACTATTCCGCGAAAGAAACACAAAATTGCACCATCTTGCGTTTATTTTAGGTATCATTTAAGTAGACCCAAAAAATATGCCGGTGGTTATGAGCTATCAATTTTGATTCTGGTTTTTCGGAAACGTCGTTAAGAAAATTTTCAAACTTTAAGTAGAAGTTGAATTAATTTATTTGCACTGTATAAGTAGCATTAAGTAACAAAACAAAGCAAAAACATGAAATTATTAAATTTTTTTTTCAATGTAACTATTTTACATACAAAATTAGTTTTATTATCATTGTTTACGGCAGTGTTTCCCAAACTATGGGTCGCGACCCACTGGTGACAAAAAAGAGGCAAAAAATTCATCATTCCCATTAAAACATCACATATTAACATTTTTTTCGTAATTAAAAATTTTGATTATATTTGGAGGTTTTTTTTTTTTAATTGTACAGTCTTTCGTATGGTTACAATATGAATTGGGAAAATGTGAGGCAGGAGGTGGGTCCCAAAAATTTAATTTTTTTTGGTGGGTCCCGGTCCAACCACTGGTTTACGGCATACATTGGTTAATATTTTTTATATAAAATATTTTGGAAAATTTGATAATTTGCACAAATGAAATCAGTTTGAAAATCAACTATTTTGATTTGTATACTGTATTGAATTTTGAATGTATACTGTACATTGATGAATGAATGTTCATTCATCTGTTTGTTGATCATCAACAACACTGATGATCAGCAACAAACATTCACCATAAATGTCATCATTAAATTTTGCTGCTGTAAATTTACTTTAGATTTTAGGTCAATGAAATTGGTTTGAGGAATAAAGTTAATTTAAAAAACCAAATGGTTTTCTATTCATGAATCTTCAAAATCTTGCAATTATTAGGTATGACCCATGATCTTTCACGTTTCACTGGTTTATGGTTAGTAATTTTAATATTTTTCCTAAAAAAATCGAAGTTCAAAATTCATAATATGTAAATGGCGCATTTCATCCTAAAAATTATAAGCAACATCATAAATAATGTGATTCGTAAGATGTGTGCAAAATTTGAACAAAATCGGCTTCATATTTTTTTGGGATATTTCCTTTACTAGTCTGAAAAAGGTACATAGTTTCGAGAAAAATGCAAAAAAGAATAATAAAAATTCACCTAAGTACCTTACTAGCTTCAAATTGCTATTACTCGCCAATATTTTGAATGATTGATGACTCTAATTATTCAATGACAACTTCAAGCCATAAAATAGAGTAAATTTTTTTTTTAAATGTCATGGTGGTGTATCCTCTTGATATAACAACATCTAGGTATATTTACTTTATTTCCCTCATATCTGAGTATTCACTTCTCTTAATTTACAATAATACACTTCGATTGATGATAAAAATTAAATGTGTGGTAGGTATGTGATTAGTTGAATGCTATTTTGATATCTCAATACGATTGAGAAATTCACCAAAAATCGTAAAACTCGTGAAAAAAGTCATTAATTTAGTGAAAAACGTCTGTTTTCTTGCATATTTCAAGAAATCATTTTGAAAACACAATATTTTTTATGATAATACGAAGACCGCAACATTTATATTACTAAAGTGTATATTTGTTGTTCTCAGTTGCGAAAAATCGAAATATTTTTTTAATTTTCATCAAATTTCGAATTATGTGAACGAAATGTATTGATTTATGGCGCAAGGGGCTAAAAATTATTTCGAATTACGAATTGCCGGGGTTTTAGAATTATCAGGGTTAATCTACTATGAAATTAGCATTTTGGGACTTGCATGTTTTAAAAATTTCGAATTATGGCAAATTTCGAATTATCAGGGTACGAATTAACGGGGTTTTACTGTATTTGACGGTTAATACTATTATAATTGAGAGTGCCAGGGAGGATTAGGTATTGTCACGGAGTGCATACTAGAAGTGGAATACATTAGGTAGTATATTTAAAATAAAATAACACTTTGTTTGACACCATTTTATTTAATAAATATCAAATAGTTTCGGTTCAGAGCTGAGCCTTCATCAGGGTTGAATATATACCAATTAAAAACAAACAATGAATGTGTTGTAACAGTCTGATTATATATATATTTTTATTTTAATAAATTTAATGGCTTGTTACCCAGTAAGAGGGTGTTATTTCCATTGTCTTGACGCTTAGTAACAATAATTGTACTCTAATTATACTCTACAATTATTAAATATTATGGAATGAATGTAGTTTCAGCAAGAATTGTTTCAACATAAAATAAAATGTTTGACCACATTTTTGACATCTTTATACCATTAGCATGTTAATTATATGTATATTACTAAATATTATAATATATTTTATGACATACTAGGCAATATGAAAGAGTTGACAGTATTTTTTTGTATAACAACGGGAAACAAAAATATTGCATCGCATGTTTTTTTTTTTTTTTTTTTAAAAAATAGAGATGTGAACACGGAATACGTGTCACATCAATATTCTTACTATTTTCAAACTAAGCTAAACGCTTGTGCTATGAAAATAGGACTAACTTGCTAGTCTGCAGTGAGGTTCGAACCCGCGACCTTTGGATCACGAGGCCAGTGTCCTAACCACAAGACCAACAAGCTACTCATGTTTTAATTTAGCACTTGTGTATTGATGGTCCCTATACATATAAACCACAAAGAGACAATTTTATAGGAGAGCTGTTTGAAGTTTGGCTTTTCATACAAAATTAACTGTTTGTACGCTTTTATGTCAGTTTTTTCTCTAAAAAACAATAGAAATATTTTTTTTAAATTATGTATTATGGAGAAGAGAATTTTCAAAATTGCATTTTTGATAGATGTCTGAGTTTTAGTAGGGACCGTCAATATTTTTTATAAATATACATAATTTTAAAAGTTTAATAATATTTTTTTTTGTTTGTTTTTTGTGTTTTTCTGTGTATAAGTTTACGTGTTATGTTTATTAATTGTACAATTACAAGCTATTTAAATTACGCTTACATTAGGCTTACGTAACTATTTTTTATTCCATATGATTGTAGCAAAGTGTGGCGTTGATGCTATAATGTGTTGCCATCTGTTAAATTTTTACGTAGAGTAGGGTTTCGATTTTTTTCAGGGGTGAATACTTTATCATCATAAATATATAATTAAATCGTTCCAGTTTTCTGGAAGTTGTTCTTGATTCTAATAAAAAATTCCAATAAAATATCGTTAATAGAATGATGCATGTAAAGGTATTTATAAAAATGAAATATCATACAGTAGTTAATTCGAAATTCAAATGACCAAAAAAAACATTTCGAATTATGTGGAACCCTGTTAATTCGGTTAATTCAAAATTCAAGGTACCAAAAAAAATTGTGATGTGATTCTGAAACTTGCCAAAAGTCGTAATACTTTTTTCATGAGTTTTCGATCTCATCAAGATTTAAATTTTCCTTTTTTTTACATCGAATTTCGAATTAACGGGGTTCTGCATAATTCAAAATGTTTTTTTTTACGTTGTTGAATTTTGAAATAGCGAGGTACTACTATAGTAACCTTGCCAATTTAATTAACCAGAACTAGTAGGTAATTGATTCATATCTCGTTGAGTTGTTAGCAGTGTTATTCATTTCCTCTAGCACTTCGCACACGAAAGAAGCGGAGCTTGGTTGAAAGGAGGCCTCAGGAGTTTGTGTGCGATCATCCAGCATTATTTTTTATTACTTGGAGCAAGGAGAAGACATTCTTGTTTGTGGCTCGTTTTGGTTCGGATTCTAACGCATTTGGTGATGTGATGATAACGGAGGTCGATGACGAGCTTTAACATGATGGGCTGTGATTTATAATTTTTTGATGGAAGTATTTAATATCAGAAACACCGAAATATTAATGATGTTTGTCAGTTTAATTTAAACATTAAAACGTTATCTTGCATATAATATATATATATTTCTTTTTTTGCTTGCCAATATTGTTGTGTGTTGTGTGTTTTTTATTTGGTTGCTTTTATTTGTGATTTTGTGTTGTATAGGCAGTAAGACCTGGTTAATTAAAAACTTGTGAAAAAATATATTCTTACATGCACTAAGAAAACGTCTTGATGACGCATAATTATGTAATATAAAAATGTATTGATTTATGATGCAAAAGTATGAAAATTATTTTGAATTAACGAGGTTTTACTGTACGTGGCTTGTTAATTTTATTTATAAATTGAATGCCATTTATGATAATATGTCACATTTATACATTTATTATTTTTAAACTAAGCTTAAACTAAAAACTAGTAGTATTTTGCTATTCTTTTTGTGTAATCTTAAACTAAAAACCTCAATAACTTACAATAAAAGTGCACTTTGCTATTCTTTTTGTGCAATGAAAATGCTTTTGTACATATGCTGTATTAAAATCTATATTTTGTCTTTTAAATACATTGGTGGCCTATTAATTCTCAATATATTCACGAAAAAAAATTGAAAATTTATCATAAAGGAAGATTTAATGTGATTAATTTTTTAAAAACACAATTAGCAATACTCTAGTCAAAAAATATAGATATCTCATGGCACCAACGGCGACATCTATGGGAATGGGAAAGACAAATTTCAATCATAGATGGCGGCAGCGTAGTTGTATTAATTAAAGTGAACGAGTTAATTGTATACAACTACGATATATCATATACATATACAACTTTCCAAATATAGATGTGTAAAGTGATCACTCAAACCAGCCTAATGATAGATCGCAAGCATGCCCAAAAAAGATTTCCATCTTTCTTTCCCATACAAATAGTTACGTCTTTGTGAGGCATCTATAATTTTTCTTAATTTAAAATTCTTTATTCTTTGTTTTAGATATCCTAATAGATAGTTACTATATCAACGTATCTCTAGACAGATAGGTACATTTTTTTTTTAAACACAAAACATAATATGAACAATTTTGTATGAATCTCGAACAATGACCGTCTTCTTACTTCTTAGGCAGTCGATACAAGTCACCTAGTGATTTTAATTAGTGTTTATACTGCTTTAAATAAAAAGATTAATTCTTTGACATATTCTTCGGTCAAAAGTTGTTTCACTCTAGTTTTATGTGTATTTTATACTGGTACACTTTTGCCAAGTTTCTGCTTAATGAATTTTAATAATCCCTATATCCATAAAAGAAAGGCAGCAAAATCCAAAAAATTTGAATGCTATCATCGAGGATTACTAATTTACAATGTCTTGAATTCGAGATTTTATAGGAAACATGCTTTTTGAACGGAGAGATACACAATACATTTTAATCTAGAATTCATTACATTTTAAATTAGTAATAAAACTCGGCGACTGCATTCAAAACATTTTTTCAATTTTTTGGAAATTGCTGCCTTTGCTTTTATACCACACATATAAGTTACTGTAGTGATACTCCAAGGTTTTAAAGAAAATAAGTCAGAAATATTAAAAAAAAAAAAGCAAACTTTGATGCCGCTTTTTTGTCAAAATTTCACCCAAAGTGTTGAGAATATTTTCTATTCAAAATTGAACAAAGAAGACTCCCTCGAAGTTTTTTCTACTAGTTACGTGACACCTTGTATATAATAATCCTCTTACCATTGGGAGTGCCCATAAGTAATCAGTTATTTCAAAGTTAATCACAATGCATTTTTTTTTGAAATGTGATTGTTTCAGTTTTTTTTTCATATTCTTTTATATATTTTTATACTTTATAAATACTGCTACGCGATGTTTCTTTTATAAAATAATAATTTACAAACATACTTAGAATAATAATAATAATCAAAAGGTCTACACAATGCATTATTTACGTAACGTGTTGATAGTGTATAATTTTTTTTTTTTTTAAATTTATCTTAGCTGTGATAAAGATATTGAAGTGTGGTGCAATTCGAATTACCTTTTTACCTTCTAAAATTAAGTATTATGCAACAGTGTAATTTAATCTTTAATTTTGTAAACGGTAATTTAAATTTAAAAAAACAATTTGCTTCTTTTATACTGAAATGGAGTGGAATTAAGAAAGGATATGATTTCAAATTTATCTTTGAGTGAAATGTCGACATTTACAGAGATAAGCAACATCAAAGTTTGCATTTTTTTCAATATTTAAATATTTAGATATCCTGTATAATCTCAAAGATTTTACAACTTCTATAATCTTATTGCCATGGCCAAGATGACCTCACCTATTACAATTAAAATTTGTTGTAACATTATCTTCGAGTTATGAATATGGCATGTTCAGAGTATTTTTTATCGTTTTAATATGTTTTTATTTGAATTTCCTTTAGAGATGGAGGTGACAAATTATTCGATGCCACTTAAGAAAAGGCGCAAAGAATTCACAGCTGACCATCCGTTTCACTTCTTATTGGTTGACTTTGATAAATATATATTTGTAGGCAGTTGTTACACACCCCAATCAAGGTAAACCTGTCAAAGTGGTATAGTCCAAGACGACGGTCACATTTCAAGATTTATTAATTTATTATTATAAAATACTAGTCACAACGTAGACTGTTATTGTGATCGATTGCGTCAATGATTGATAATTGTAATTGTTTGTAATTCGGCAGGCAATCACTGGTTGAATTGCGCTCACCAATCATTCTTATAATTTAACACCAATCACAGTTACAATCGTGATAAATTACTTACATATATTAATACTGTAAGCTTTCAAATCGATGCACACATTATGTCTCGACCATTATAGAGTTCATTAGATTTTGTGCAACTTTATGGTAGTCTATGTGTAATGTTTGCCTTGGTACATATTCATCCGTATTCTGAAAATAACAATGTCTGGATCTTTAAGATCTTTATCCCAACACTTAATAGATGATAATAAAAATTAAAAATGTCCAGAGCGGATTTTGTAATTCTACGGCTCAAATACACTGTATTAAAAGATAATATAAGAAAGATTGTTTCTTATAATCATATTAATTTCTTCATCCACTTCCGACTTCACATAGATGAAATGACAGCTGCGGGCGTTTTTGCGTAAAATTAAAAATATGTAGATGAAAATGTAATTATTTGCATAAAAACTTAGTTTATTACTGAAATAATGTTATTTTCCATAATAGTAGACGTGTACCTACAATATAGAATGTTATTTCAAAATCTGTCATCATGCCTATTAGAGGCAAAGTCAACACAGCTTACAGCACCGGAGAGAAAAGATTAAAATAAAAGAGGATATATATTTTATATTTATGAAAAATGCTCTGTATATTAATATAGACATACCACTATAACTTGAAGAGGGCGTCCCTGTCGCGTAACAGAAGTTGTCAGGGTGTTAATTTATTACACAATACATAATGTACAGAATGTCCGGTGACCAGTGTCGTATTAAATACAGAAATTTGGTCGGGCAGCACTAAAGAAACCATGCAGTAATGGCGGCCGTTCTATCTGTCAAACTGTCAGACGGTAATATTGGTCCATTATTCGCTTTTTCAGCTTCGCAAAACTTTAATGCTTCATTGGCAATTGTTCTTGCACCATCCCGGACTGTTTTGGATATAATTATTCAGTGTATATTGGTAATCAAGATGTCACAGCTCCCGACCAAATACAAAATTGAACTAAATGACAGGGCGAGGGGTTACCGCCGGGTGCGGGCGGGGTGGGTTTTAGTTCAAAATTTGCCGCACGCCAAGTTACGTTGGGCAAGCAATACATATTTGATTAAAAGAACATTAATTTTGTTGTCGTTTACGTAATGTACATATTAGATATATAAAAACTTGAATAATTTTTCCTTTCTGACAATAGTACTCTTTCATACTGAACCTTCTGAAAATGAGATACCAATGAGGGCAGGACCGTTTTATAAGCAAAAGCTCCTATATCGGTTCTACTCATTCGCCACCACGTTGGCATTTTTTAATACTAGAGGCAGCCGTGCAACCCAGCATTGCAAAGCAGAGTTGGGCCGCATGGCCGCCATCCAAAATTTTGCCCTCATTGTCCCGTCAGTTCACTTCTTTATTATTTAAAAAAAATATACATAAACCACCTAAATATTTCAATACATTTAATACAGTAATATTTCAATACGAGCATATACAAAATACAAAGTATATAATTAATCCTTTGTATCTTTATATTTTTATTACATATATACTTTGTAAAATGAGGTACCAGTTAATGATACAAAATATTGATAATGCTTTTCCTCAATTTTTCTTAGCATTGATGATGGCGCGTTGTATGTCACCCGAATTTGAGGCCAATCATCCGTTTTACTTTGCGTTGCTCGACACGGAAGGCAGCCAACTGTTTGTAGGCACTTATTACGCTCCCAATTAAACTGCTCACAACTCGAAGATTTCGCATGATGAAGTAAAATCATGGATAAAATTTTGGATTTTCGTGGATAAAATTTATGAAATGATTTTGGCTTTTCGAAAGTTGCATCTGTTTTGGGTCATACTTGTTTTAGTTCTGAAGGAAGTGTTTTTTTTTAATTTTAAATTTTATTTTAGCACTAATGATGGTACGTTGTTCATTGCCACTGATGAAGCGAAGCGTACAATTCTTGGCAGACCATCCATTTTACTTTGCATTGCTGGGCGTGGACCAAAGCAGTGTCTTTGTTAGTAGTTACAATGCACCCGAGTAAAGCGTTGTCCGTGTCGGTTATCACTTTTTGTTATCAACCAGATCCACTTTAGTTTAGATGCTGTTTAAATTTTTTGAATACACCAATGTTATATTATAATTGAGTTTTATGTTTATCACAGGTGTAATGACTTACCCATTGATGAGAAACTAGTTGGGATAAATATAAAGCTTAGTTTTGTATGCAGTATATAGTTTGGCACAGTGGAACCTCTATATTAGTCATTAATCTGTGATGACGGATGAGCCAATATAGAATCAATTTTTCATAAAGATAATATCTATTCCCAGCTCCGAATCTCTTACATAAATATACAAATAGAAGTTAAACCAGAATTTTATCTTTACTGAAGAGCTATGAGCGATAAAATGAATTTTGAATAAATTATAGATGTCTCACAGAGAAGAAGCTATTTGTGTGGGAAATTAATGTCACATATTATATATAAAAGAATATTGCTTCATTCTCTAATCAAAAAATAAATAAAAGTTTCATTTACCAGAGGCAACATCTATATATGGGAATAATAAATTTGAACCATAGGCAGCGATAGCATTGTTGTATTAAATAAAGTAAGCGAGTTACATAAATACCGTATATGTTTACAACTTTCCAAACTTTACAGATGTGTGGCCGATCATGCGTGGAATCGTTAACGTTGACATTGTAAAATCAGCCCTATGACAAGTTGTAATCCCTGTAAATGCCCAAAAACTTTCTTACATACTTTCCCATATGAATAGTCTCTGTGTGACATCTAAAATTAATAATGATACTCTGGAGTAATTGTGTTCTTAAAAATTTGAACACATTCCAAAAATAATAGTTTAGAATTTTTTCCATTGAAACATTGACAATTCTCTAGTACTCTATTTAGCATAGAACTAATATTTTGTTAACTGACCGTTTTTTTGTTTTCCAAAAGTAGCCAATAAAGTTGTCATTGAATGAATTTATATTTTGATTATGATCTAAAGCTATGTTTTGACTTCGCCATTCTCTGCATTTTGGCTCAATTAGAGACCATTTTCTCAATGTCAGCAACGGGGAGATTGCCTTTACTTGAACATTGCTCCTCTGATGAAATTTTCTCCGCCTAATAAATATTATAATTATTACATTATACTATATTTATATTATATAATAAATATCTAAGAATTTTTTTCATCAAAAAAATTTGACAAATATAGAGGTCCTGTATGTTTAAGAAAATTAAATAATCTTGTTACACCACAAAATAACTGTCATGTTGACTAATGATATTTAAAACTAATAGACCAAACCATCAGAAAGATGCACAGAAAAAAAACCTTCAAAAAAATATTTGGTTACCACTGGAATATGAACATTCAGTTCAGAATAGAAAATATTTGTTATGCTTTGGCTTTGTTATAACGACTGTTACGGGGCTAAGTGCCAACAAAGTTTGAATTTTTTTCTCAATATTTCTGTTTCATTTGTTGTACGTATTTAGACTAACACGAAAGTAATTTATATTAAATATTACAAATTTATATAATATTTGTGTTTAATCAAATAAAATGATTATTAAAACCTTGCAGAAATTTGAAAAATGAATTTTTGTAAGGTTTTTATCATTTTATTTGACTTGTATTAATGTGGATGAATTTTTAATATTCTGTATAAGTTACTCTAATGATAGTCCAACATTTTACCAAAAAAGTCAAAAGTATTGGAATAAAATGTACTTTTTGATGTTGCTTATCCCCATTACTGGCAACCAAAGTGTAAATCTGTGTTTTCTATTTAAAATTTAATGGAGAAGACTCCCCCAAAGTTTTTGCTCTAGCCAAGAAACACCCTGTTTAAGAGACACCCTGTTTAAGTGTCAAATGTTTTGTAATCGTAAACGATTTACACGGCGAAATTGATTTATCACAGTTCCCCAGATTCGAGAAGTTCGAAGTTCATATCCCGATGGTAATCAAATATTTTTTGGATACAGAATTTCTGTATATTTTCTGATTATTATTTTCTACATTTGTTTATGTTCTAATATTGCAATTTCTCAATAAAATAAGTAAATAAATAATTTTATTAGAGGTATCATTTTCATTTAATTTTAATAATATGTACATCAGTCGTATGTTTGAAATTTCATGACGGTTGAAATATTTCAGTCCATAACTTATTAAACCAATCAATTTTTTTTGAGAATATTCAATTACAACAATCGTTTGGAGATAGTTTGCTACATACATTTTGTTCGCTTTTAATAATTCCATGGCAAATATGAATTCAAAGTATCTAAAGTTAATAAAACATTTCTGTTTTATAGCCTTACTTATTTAAAGTTTGTATACATATTTTTACGAGACATACTAATGAGTATTTTTAAAAGTTAGAAGCTTAAGATTAATAATAATCAATGTCCTGTAAAAACATAAATTAATGTGTAATTCATGTGTACCAGGTGAACAATATAATGTATACATTTATTCGTAAAATTAAATCTAATTTTAAATTATAAAAAATAAGTTTGTTTTTTTAGTTTACTTTTTCTGAAGAACGATTCTTGAATATTATAGGTCCATGTAGCATATAGATTTTCTGTAATGTTAGATCTGATATATTTTTCTGGTGGTACAAATTTTTGAAATTAAAAGTTATAATATTTCTTTTTTATTTGTAAATTTATTTTGTACTTCACTATTTTCTATTCTTTACTATTTATTTTCTTTCTCCTATTTATTCACATATAATGGGACACTTTATATCATGAAATTATCCATTATCATCTTTCTGTTTGATAGCTGCAACATGATTTCTTATTTTATTTGTTTATTCCATTGTAATGTTAAGTTTTATTTATCTTATTTTTTACTTTATTGAAATGTCATGGTTTTTTTTAACTGTATTGAGATATTATGTTTTATTTTTATTTATGCCACTGCCTCAGAATTCACAAATTTAAATAAAGGTACTTATAAATATATTACTTAATTTCTTGACTGTGGGCCTTCTTTCTTCCTTATCTGTATCTTATTCTATCTATTATAACTTTTCTCCTTTTATATTTATTATTATTTTCGATTGCAAGCTTAAAATTGCTGAGATTTGCTTAGTTATATAGGAAACAGATCTATTCTTGAATGTAAAAATTAAACATTTAAAAAAATATTTTTTACAGAGCATTGATTACTCATTTTCTTATATTTTACACATCTTATTTGCTGTTGTATTTTTGATTTCTGTTAAAACATTTTACATATTATTGAAAATATGCTTTTTAGTGAATATTTCTGTTCAAAGAAACTGTGATATTTGACAGCCTTATATTTGACAAACTCGTTGATTTTGTTGTCGATTCTTCAATGATTCACTTCACCTTTATATATTTAGTTTCAAATTCTCCTTTGCGAATTTTTCTTCTATAAGACTCGGATCGGGGAAAAAATTCATCTGATTCTATATTATGTTATGCTGTTACATATTATAAAGCAGATGAAATCACTTAATTTTGTTACATTTTTGTATTTCCATTCCATCGAACAAGACTCTACAGAAGTGTTCAAAGTTAAGTAAAAAAAATAAAGCATTAGAATCCGATACTCGGGAAATTTTAATCTTGGTTGGTATAAAACCGAGTTATAAATTTACTCTATGGAAACATTACTTTTTAAATTACAGTACATTTTAAAATTCCTCCTGGTAAAAAATACTTCCATCAATGTACAGTGTTAAAGTTGACAATATGTATTGTTATTTGATGAACAAATATTTTATATTTATTCATATATTCTACCAATTGTTATTGATTTGTTACTTAAATATTTTCGGTATTTTTGTACATTGCAATATTTTTATACATGTCACGTTATTTGAAATAAACTGTCAATTCAATTATATTAAAAGGAATTCTTTATTTTAATGACTACAATGACCATCCAATTTTTAGTATTCTATGTTTTAAATTAGGTCAACGAATCTATATTTTGTAGTTTTTTAGTTATGTTTTCAACCACCACAAATACTCTACCAATGTTGTGTTGCATGTGCATTTAGACAAGACACAAAGTCAATAGTATTGACGATCTTAATTTTACCTTATTGTTTTAATGAAATTGTATTAATATTTTTAAGAAAAAGTACTATTCCAGTGTGAATTTAGTTCACTCATTTCACTGCTGCAAACTCTTTTTATTTTACAAACTGATATGTCGGACGAACATATAAGTTACTGTAGCGATACTTTAACATTTTACAGAAAATACGTCAGAAATATCGAAAAAAAATACAAACTTTGATGTCGATAATCTCCGTAACTGTTGATATTTCACCCAAAGAATAAAGAATATTTTCTATTCAAAATTGAATGAAGAAGAATCCTCCGAAGTTTTTGCCACTGTATGAGACACCCTGTATTTGATACATATATATTACTGTTTTTTTTTTAAATTGTTGTTTTTGATAAAAATGCTTCTATACAAATACAAACACGTTTTTAAAAGCAGAAATCAATTATAAAACTACCGCTATTGCTAGATAATCATTTTCAAACACCCTCTGTTTTCGTCAATGGAAAGTGGCGGTTTTAGATGTTCTATTGTAAAAATGTCTCAAATACATGCAAAATATTATTACAATTAAAAATACGTGTTTTTAGTTTGAAAATTTTATGTAGGAGCGTTTGTCTCTGGAAAACAGATAAAATTACATCAAAAACACTTTCAGACGCTTACCAAAGAATTAATAAGGCATCTTGAAGCATTTGAGATGGGGATCTACAGAAGAATGCTTAAAATAATCTGGATGGACAGAGTTATAAATAAAAAAAATATGGCTCGGATGAATAAAGAAAAATAAGTAATTAAGACAATGAAAATGCGAAAACTTTGATATCTCGGACATGTAATGAGATTTCCACAGAAATACGAGATGTTGCCCTTCAAAATGCAGGGAAAGATTGCTGGAAGTCGGGGCTCTGGAAAAAGAAGAACATCCTGACAGTGGTTTGGCCAGTCTACTGTAGAGCTATTCCGAGCCGAATAAAAATCATTTTATTCTTCAAAAAGAATAAAATGATTTTGTGGTGACAATATCAATATAGGTAATTAATAAAAGTATACTTTGTTTTCACCACTTAATTATTGAAAATAAATATATCAAGGGTAGAAAACCGAAAGGATTTGTTTTGGATTGACAAATATGGAAATCGTTTAATAATAAAACAAATATTGACAAAATCAGCTTGACAGAACTTTCTTTTGCTCTCCTGTAAAGTTCGAAATAATCATAACGCCCTTTTGGCTTCCTACCCTCAATATTATTTTTATTTTTTTATTGTCTATACAGGCGGACCTCGACTTTCGAACATTCGACTTTCGCACAATTCGCTATTTCGCACATTGTCACGCTGTGGGGTAAATATATACCCCTCTTGCTCGCTTACAAGCAAGTGGAATCCTGGTATCACTTGCATCTTGCTTCCTTCCGTCACTTTGCTTGTGAGCTAGCTAGGATAGAGACTTAGTCTTGCGCAGGAAGGAAAGATAATAATTTACCATTTAAAATATTATTAATCTTAGACAATGCTCCAAGACACCCAAAATCTCTACAGAATTTATACACGGAAATTAATGTTGTGTTTCTTCTTCCCAATAATATCTACCTTATACAGCCTATGGACCAAACGGTGATAGCTATGTTTAAACGATAATTATACGAGGTCAATAATGACTCAGGCTATCGAGGCAACTGACAGGGAAGGTGGGCCTACATTAAAAGATTTCTGGAAGAACTACAATGTATGAAACGCAATAAACAATATTGGAGACACGTGAGACATATAGCGTGGGCTGAAATAAAAGAGTCAACCATGAAAGGTTCATGGAAACAATTTTATAAATTGTGATGAAACTCCAGAAACTATCACAATTGATATAGTCCGCCTAATGAATGAACTAAACTTAGATGTTACTAATGAGGATGTTAATGAGATGATAAAATCTCATTCAGAACCTCTAACAAATTACATAATATTTAATTGAGCAACAGGAGTATGAAAATGAAATATATAATGAAAGTGAGGAAGAAGAAGCTGATCAAATCATCAAGACTTTAACAATGAAAAATATGAATGCATCCAAGCCTTCATGCATCTTAACAATTTTTTTAATATTATGGAAGATTGTGATCCCAATGGAGAACGCGTATCTCGAGTATGTAGGCCGATCAATAAAGACATAGCATGTTTTAAAATACTATATGAAGAAAATAGAAAGAAGAGTGGCAAACAATTAGCTCTTGATAACTTTTTAAGGGAAACACCCGCAAACCCCACTTAAACATGTCTCTTAAACCACTTTAACATCATATATTTACTTGATAAATAAATATTTTAAAATACATACAATTTTAATTATTTTTACTCCCCTCTACTTTCGAACATTCAACATTCGCACACATTTTCAGGAACCAATTATGTGCAAAAGTTGAGGTCCGCCTGTACTTTGATTTTTAATCTTTAATTTGTTATATAATACTTATATACATTGTATCTTGACGAAGGGACCATTGGCCCTGAAACATATTGATATTTTCAATAAAAAAGTGGTGAAAACAAAGTATATTTTTATTAATTATGAAGTAATGTTAGCCTAAGTCCATTGAATGAATAGGACATAAGAAGAAGAACATAATTTGATAGTTTTTATATGAACAAATAAATAGACCTAAAAAACAAAAAAAATCCCACAAGTTTGTTAAATATATTAAGCAGAAAAAAAGGTAAAGATTGAATCAATACCATAACTTACTACAGTAGCGCTATATATTATTTATAGCATAGTAAATTTTCCAACACTTGATAGAAGAATTATGCAGTATGAAGCATAAGGAAAAATGCACCTGAAAACATTAATGATATTGAAAAAGTGTTTTTTTTTCGACAAGAGATGTCATGCAAACAGTTTTGAAAGTGTATTTTTACCATTTAGACATTTTTTGCATAAATTCATTTTTAAGATTTAGATTATTTTTTGTTAAAACGAGGCAAAAGGAAATTAAAGACTAAAATATTGACAAAATTTGGCAATCTGCTTTTATATTTTGTTTTAGCTAGTCAAATATAGATGGCAGTAATGTTTAAAATTGTAAATCCCGCCTTTGTAATGTATTATTTAACTGAAGTTAGTGATGTAAAGATGTCGGGATAAACATTTGTTTAACCGGTCGGATGCCGGAGCGTAGATCTACGCGACAACTTTTGTACCCCCTATGTGCCGGAGCGCAGATCTGCGCTCCCTAGACATGTATGCGAATTCGACCTACTTTACCTCGTTTATGGGATTTTTAAAGCTTATTATTGGTTGTATCTCAAGTTTTTGAATGAATGAACGAGTTCTATATGTCAAGTAACCAAATATGCCGCACAAACCGGACAAAAGGACAGATCTGCGCTCCCTAGACACGTATGCGAATTCGACCTACTTTACCGCGTTTATGGGATTTTTAAAGCTTATTATTGGTTGTATCTCAAGTTTTTGAATGAATGAACGAGTTCTATTTGTCAAGTAACCAAATATGCCGCGCAAACCGGACAAAAAATTATTACAAATGACGTCTTGGAACCGCGCATGAATTGTGTTATTTATTTGTTAAAAAAAGTTGTTTTTTTTAATTAAAAAGTGGTTGGGAGATATTGTGATGGGTAATTGGGAACAAGGCAAGCACTCACCTTTCTTCCTTCGATTCTTTGTTTTTCCTCTTGCCTCTTCTTTATCTCCTAAACCTCTAGCGGCGAGGTGTTTCCCGTTAATTTCAAGGCAAAACACTCGCGTCAAGAATTAAATCTTTGATTCAATTTGCGGTAGTTCACAGCGGAAAATTATGCGGTCACTTTCTTTTTCTGACATTTTTCTATTGCGATTGCAGCTGTTTTTTCCGTCTTGTGGCGGCTTCGATTTTCAAAAGTGGAGCGGCTCTAGTACTTGCTTGGTTGAGGGAAATGGGTAGGGAATGGGAGAAAGGGAATACCTTTTTCCTAGTTTACGAATTAATTTAATGGTGCTAACATTCCGCCCGGGATGAAGGCTTGCCTTCATTAACAAGTGATAGAAAGAAGAAAAAAAATAAAAAATAAATAAGAATAATAATTAACTTAACATAGCGTAATAGCGTAGCGTTTTAGCGTAGCGTTTTAGCGTAGCGTTAGAAAGAAAATATTTAAAAATATAGCGTTAGGCGAACTAAAAATAAGTTAAAAAGTAACAAGATTTTTAACGCGTTTTCGAATCATGTTGCGTGCGGAAAGGATCCAGAAGTTTTGTCTCAGCAAGGCTAATAATAGACTTGCTCCAGTGTATAGATTTTTAGTATGATAATAATCAACAATTAAGTGAACAATGTGGTCTTTAGCAGGCAAAACGATTGGATGCTTTTGTGTAGAACTAAGTTGTGATTGGTTAAGTCGACCACCAACGCGAATGATTTTAATATCATCTAAGTATGCGTTCAACTTGCGTAAAGCTATAGAGTCTATATTCAGGGAATGATGGCGTTGTATGCATTTAATTATGAAATTCTCTGTTAGTTCTAAATCGTTTGCAGAAATAAAACCGCGTGTTTTCAAGATGTTTGAAAAGCGTAGGACATATACCGAAGCACGTAAGAATTTTAGATAACTTGACATTCGTTGTGCTAATTTGTATATAGCGTTATCTTGCACGTCACTATTAGTGCTTGTTCAGACACAGCGGGAACCGTACAGTCTCAGAATCGCGTTTCAAAACATGCGATTTGTGTCATCTGTTCACACAGCCGCGGTTAATAAGCGATTTGTGCGCGCGAAAATAAACGTCAGTTTGACAGTTCCGGTGCCGTTCTCCATCTTTGAATATCAGAGATATATTCGCTCATTACTTTGTTAACGACGGCCGTGTTCCATGGCAAGACACAAAAATATCATTCTGTTAGTTCATTTTTGGTGAATAAATACCTACTTCCCTAAAATACTCTTTTTTCCACCATTTCCAAATATCTCCACCAACTCCTGCCAAGCTTGGTTCTTGGCATATTTGAGTAATCCTCACACTGAAGATCCCATATTACAGGTCTTTTCTCCACTTCATCAATAAAAAGTTCAGTGTCAAAGCGATCCATAACCATAGAAAAGAGAATATAATCCACGCGTGCTCCTGTTGTGACATGGAACCGTGCGGTGCCCGCAACGCGACTGAACGCTCTCGTAAGGCCCCATAATAGGATCGTGCGGGCGCCGTGCGGGTCTATTTTCTAGCGGTTGGGTTGCGGGCACCGCAGCGGTTGACTAACCGCACGGTTGTGTCTGAACGATCGCATTCAAACCTAGGTAAATGAGACCCGCACGGATCTCATGCGATTCTGAAACGGCACGGTTCCCGCTGTGTCTGAACAAGCGCTTAGACGGCACAAGAAGTGACACAGTTTTTGACTCGGGGAGCTCCTCGTTTGAGCTTGTAGCAGCAACAGAGAATTGTATAGGCCACTCTTGCATCGGCCGCGTAAGCCATGAGGGACCGTGGTAATAAAAATTGTTATCAATTAGTTGACTTGGCATAACAGGTCGGGATATTATATCCGCAGGATTTTGAACACCTGGCACGTGGAACCAATGTCCAGCCGTTAGGTTCTCATTTATGGCAGCGATTCGATTTGCAACGAATGTTTTAAGCTTATAAGGAGCGGCGCGTATCCACGAGAGAGGATACTGTGTAGTCTGTAAATGCCAAGATTTTATTTAACTGAACGCGTTCGCAAATGATATCTCGTACGCATGCTATTAGATTTGAAAGAAGAAGCGCCGCACAGAGTTCTAACCTTGCAAGAGATACACATTTTGGTGAAGCCACTCTAGACTTTGCGCATAACAATGTGACTTGTGCTTCATCTTCTTTGTTGTTTACTCGAATGTATAGCACTGCGCCATAACACTTCTCACTCGCATCGGCAAAACCGACGAGTGCTACGTTTGAGTACGACTGCGAAATACCTACGTGACGGGGTATATTTAACTTTTCGAGTAAATGAAGTTCTGACTTGAACTTTTCCACTGACTTTCAATGTAAGCTGGAGCATTTTCGTCCCATTCAAGATTTTGCTTCCAACACTCTTGAACTAATAATTTTAATAACGTGGTAACTGGACCTAACAAAGAAAGAGGGTCGAAGAGTCTAGCAGTTGCAGTAGCAGGAGAGAATTATGCGCTTGCTGCATCTATCCGATTGACACACATCGGCGTTAATCTTGAATAGGAATGCGTCATCGGTAGGATTCCATCGGAGACCTACGATTTGTGTATAAGCCTCTTCATCAAATTGAACGAGCTTCGGCAATTTGAGATCAGCGGGAATTTTTTCCATTAATTCGGTACTGTTTGAGACCCATTTACCTAGGTGGAAACCACCAGATTTGAATAACTGGACTAGATCGCGATGAAGTTGGTAAGCGTTGTCAACCGTATCGACAGAAGAAACGTAGTCATCCATGTAAAAGTGTTTTTTGGCTGCCCATGCAGCTGCGGGCCAGCGAGAGCGTTCATCTGCTGCTAGTTGCCTTATGACGCGCATTGCCAGATATGGCGAACTCGAAATCCCAAAGCAAACGCGATTAAACTCGTAAGTCTGGATCGGGTCGCTAGGATGGAATCTGAATAATATACGCTGAAATCGGTGATGTTCTGGTTTCAATTTAACTTGGAAATGCATCTTCTCGATGTCTGCTGAGAGCGCAATCGGGAAGAGCCTAAGATTCATTAGTAACTCAAAAATGCTAGCTTGCAGATTGGAACCAGTATATAGAAGATTATTAAGTGATTTAGTCGAACTTGACTTACAGCTAGCGTTTACGACTATTCGCGTGCGGGAAGTTAATTTTTCCGGGCGATAAACAGCATGATGTGGCATATAATAGCATGGACCGGGTGCGAGGTTATCAATCGCATTGATATAACTCTTGTCAATATAATCTTTAATGGTTTCATTGTAATCCTTGCGTAGTTCAGGAATAGAATCTAACCGTTTTTCCAATTGAAGAAAGCGTATTTTAGCAATTGTGTCTGTACGACCAATTTCCGTTGGTTCGCATTTAAATGGTAATGCTACAGTATAACGTCCCGTCGCATCGCGTGTGACAGTTTCGGTGAATATTCGTTCGCAAGCTGCATCATCAGGACTTAAGGGGTTATATACCTTTTTGTGCGGAAAAAATAAGGAAAGTTTGGATTTTTTTTTAAATATGTAGTAATAATTTTATTAAATCAAAGTTATAATTTTGTAATAGTATATTATTCATTGAATAAAACACGCCTTAATTTATTTAAAAATATTAACAATTGGCGGAGTTATGGCTCTTTCCCCGAAACCCTTTTTTTTTCATGAGGCTTGCGGTGATCACCATGGAAGTCCAGCAGGTTAACTGAAATCATAAAATCAAAAATATTTCATTAGTACTTGAACGATTATTTAAATAAATATTTTGTTTTTTCTGCATACGGGAATGTTTTTCTCAAAAAATCAACATTTTGAGCTCTAAAAATTTTATTAAAAAATTCTTATCTGCATGATAAAAAATTATACATAAAAAATGAATCGTTCAAGTACACACAACATTAATTACGAACAATTTAAAAAAAAAATTGAAGAAAATCGGTCAAATAGTTTTTCTGCAATCGTGATCACGGCAAAGGCACTTTTGAAAAAACACTATTTCGAGATAATCGAGTTTAAAGTTTCAAGATTAGTTTATATAAACATTAAAGTCGATCAGGTAAATTTACAAATCATCGTCGATTCCGGGACCATATAGCGTGTCATCTGCACTCGATGCAGCCTCCAAAATATCTATTTGGTGTTGTCTGCTGGCCATTCGTCCCTCCCTTGTCGCACCTTGCGCCCGAAGTTCGGCCGTCGAAATTCGCCTCTCGTCCTGCTGCGCGACGTACTCATGAGCGTTGCTGCCACAATGCACCCCCATTGCCTCGAAAACTTTCAAAATAGATATTTGCCCCTCGTTGAATATACAGGCTGATGTATAAGCAGCAATTCTTACAGGTACTGCACCTCCTGGAAGATGTTTCGGGGACAGTTTCCAGATCAGTTGATTGTAGCTCTCGTTGTTATTTTGAGTGAATCCACCGAGGCATCTTTCAAGCAATTCATCTTTAGATAAGTCTTCGTATATCGGCTTCATAATCTTCAATACATCATCGGGTAGGGGTTGGTAGGAGTGAACAAATCCGGGGATCTGGTTTTTCTTTTTTGGTTTCTTGTTGGGTAGCGCAGCAAAAGCTCTCTGCCACTCGCACCATGACTCATCACCGGCGGGACATTTATCGTGTTGGGGATTCGTGTCGGTTGAGCTATAGTGGTAAAACGTTGCCCAAATGTCATTTTTCATTTTCTCCAGTGAATTTGAATTCCGACGAATTGCTAACCCGTAGTAAACAGCCAACTTGTCTATCATTTTCCCAGTTAATTTTCCCCTACCACCCAGCCCTTTATTATTTTTTTTAGCGTTTCTCAGTCGTGTGCCCATTCGTTTCTGCACGTGTCCAATGCATTCCTTCTTCTGCACGACAAGGTCCTCGTATGGCTCCGCATTTTTTATAGAGGAAAAAGTTTTGGAGTCGCCGTCACCAACGTAATTGGCGTACTTCACCCCATGCAATGTTTCGGAACGTCCGAACATTTCCAGTATAGCATCTACCTCCATCTTGCCGGCTGATCCCGAATGATTAGATGTGCACTGAGGTTCATGAGTTTGAAACCATTCTATATACTCGGCAGTGTCCTTTTTTTTCTCCCAAGTTTGGCACAATTTACAAAAGGCGCTTTTCACAGCAATGTCTACGATTTTCCCAGTGTAATACCCCACCAAAGAAGCGACCCCGTACAAGGAAGTGAATCCACGTTTCTTCCAAGTTCCATCGCCAGATACAGTCAAATGTTTTTTAATCAACCCCTCGTTTTTTTCATTTCGTCACGCACAGCAAAACTAATAAAACGATAAAATACCGTTTTTACGGTAGTTAAAATTTGTTTGAAGATGGCATCGTAAGATTTTTGTTTCAGAAACGGTGGCATATCCATTAATCCACAAAATTTTTCACAGCCCGCTGCCCCCAAACCGAGCAATCGCATTGTCATTATGAAACGTCTATTGATTTCATACGCACCATCAATAACCGCGGTCATATTTATTTTACGCTGCTCACAGTTGTCACACGTTACTGCGATTTTGTATCCAAGTCCTCGCATTTCTATAGGCGCGAATTGCATAGAACCGTCACACGTATTGCATTTTACGTACTGTGAAATAGCCGTAAACACTTGAACAAAATTGATGATTCGATATTCCACCGAATGATCAATCGGCACATGAATATCGTCCTTCAATTTTAATTTCTTACGAGACGCACTGAAGCTACTTTCGTCCACTTCCACAGTTTGAGGATTAAAATATTGCTTCCTATTTTTCGATCGCGATTTGTAATTTTTACTACCTTCACGAGTTACGCGTGTAATTTTTTGTCGGGAACTCATACCGATTTTTTGTAAAAAGGAAAATGTTCGATTCTTAGATGCTCACGCTTCAGAAGTTCGTATACAACTGATTTATAAGGGTGTTTGTATGGTCAAAAATGGAGCACGTTCGAGTAAACATCGTACCTACCTCATGTAATTAACTTTCTACAATAACAAAAGATTTACCGTTAAGGCGGAGCGACCCCTGATAAGCGCTACCTGCTAAGCGGTCCCTTACCGCTATCTGCTCAGCCGTGCGGCGGTTACGGGGCGCGCTTCGAAACTCTGCAACTTTTGATCTATTGCTTGGATCTTCATGAAAATTTGAAGAAATGTTCTCAATGAGTTTTATTTTCAGATAAAGCAATAAAAAAAAAACGATTTTTGAAAAAAAAAGAAGGTATATAACCCCTTAAATGTTTTATAATCGGAACATTTTCCAATTCCCAAAAGCGTTGCGTTAAATTTTCTAAAGAAGGTTCGTCAACTATTGCGTGTAGAACGCGTTCAACCGGTTGCACGACACAGTCTGCCTTTCCCATGATGACATAGCCAAACTAGGTTTGTATCCCGACTCCATTTGAGTCGGATGACATCGCCTTTTGGTTCCCCAGCAAGAAAGGAAATAGTTCATTGCCTATTAAAAGATCAATATCCGCGGGCGTATGGAAATTTTCGTCAGCTGAGGGTAAGCCGTGCAAATGTTGTAGTTTGTAAATGTTCACATCAGCGTTTGGAACTTTATCCGATATAGTGCTGATTACACGTGCGTTTATTTTGAATCTGCAGCGTGCATCAAAGCGCGAATAGATTGTCAAATCAGCGAGGCCAAATACTGGCTTTTCAGAGTTCCCTATGCCTCTGACTGTTGCTGGAGAATTTAAAATATTCAGGTTCAGATGATCACAACAATTTTTTGTAATAAAATCTTGTAGAACCACTGTCTAACAATGCTCTGATTTTTAATCTTTTGCCGGAATCGTTTAAAGCGTATATTACCGCAGTAGGTAACAGAGTAATCGAATTAGAAGAGCTTGGACGCGTCTGGTTATACGTTACATTGCTATGCATAGAGAGTGGAAAATTGGAAGCGACGGCTGCGTTTGCCGTTTGTGATCGTGGGGCGGGCGATGATGTTTGCGCGAGGTTAAGCGACGTATTATCATTAGACGATAAGCGTGTATTTGCCATCGAAGACTCTATGTGAAGTTTAGTGTGATGCATTCGCTGGCAGATGGCGCATCTATTTTGCGATTTACATTTTTTCACACTATGAAAGCCCAAACAATTGAAACATAAATTATTGTTTTTCACGAAATCATTTCTATGATGAGAATTTAAAAGAAGAAACTTATCGCATTTATAAAGTGGATGAGGATTATCTGTTTTACAAAAAGGACACTTAGGAAAGCTGTTATTGACAACGAATGATTGCACAGAATAATTTTGTCTTTTATTATAATTTTTATTAACTTACGAAATAGAAGATTTATTATAATTTGAAGTGTTAGTTTGTAAAAAACCTGGCGTTACGAAGCGTGTATATTCGGTTTTGTTCCTTCACAAAGGTAATCAATGACTCAAATGTCGGTATTTTTTCATGGCGTTTTGCTTGTTCAAAAAGTGTTACGGTTTCTTTATCCAATTTGGATAACGCGATATGTGTAAACGTAAAGTCAGCTAGATCATCTAATTGAAGTTGTTTCAATGCGGAATAGAATTTTTCTAAGAACGTGTCTAATGCGTTTTGCGAGGGAGTTTGACTACCCCTGAAATTTAAAAATTGTTCTAGGTATAACGTGGCGAGAGTACGTTTATCTTGATACTTATTTTTTAGCGATTTCCAGAGAATCTCACAATTAGCTGCAATAGGCGGAACACCTGCACATACCAATGAAGTCTTACCAGTAAGTTTTCCGACAAGATATTGTACCTTTTCCGCGTTTGACAGATGCGGATTCTTATGAATTAGCGAATTAAAATTTTCGTAAAATAAAACCCATTGGTTTGGATTACCATCGAAACCTTTTAATTCTAATGCCGGAAGCTTGCTATTTATTTTTTCGTAATTATTTGTTAGCGGTTTTTGATTTTCTAATTTTGTAAGCCCTACTTGTATCGCTTTTGTCTGACAATATAACTCGTCGAACGCGCAGAGATCTTTGAAATCGGGTTCATATGTAGAATCACAGCTTAGTATCGTTATATTTAACTGGTCCGTTACTTCAGTGTATTCTCTTCTAGTATTTTCCAATGACTGTATGCGTATGAGAAATAGATCTCGTTTTATTTCTTCATCTACTTGTTTACTTAAGTCATATAAGGACTGCAACATTGAAAATAAACTTTGTTTTTTAGCTTGTAAAATCCGTATCTTGTTTTTTATTTCACTATATTTGTTTCGCGTAGCTATTTTGAAAATTCACTGAAGAAATGTGTTGATTGTAATTATATTTAAAAACTGTAGAATTAATCGAAATTTAAATAAATTAAAATATTATTTTTATAATATGAAAAGTTGCAATTAGTTGTGACAACCCTGCTTTAGTTTTGAAAAATCTTAAATCTTGATAATTGTTATTAATAATATGCGTTTCTAATAGAAATAAACAACAAATTACTTCGATGTTTGATTATAAACGTGTTTCGGGTTCGGGTTTTTCCGTCAACCGAGCGGAAATTACCGAGCGTTCTCCGTGTTTCCGAGCGTGTAATTTGTGTACATACGTACAATTTTAATAATTTTCAAACGAGTTTGTAGGTAGTATATTTATTTATTATTCACGCAGTTAAATATATAACGAACGGGAATATATTTTTTCAATATAATAGTAACTACGCCAAGTGATTTTATAAGCGTTATAAGATAAATAAGCGTTTTTAACGAAATGTTTTGAATTGAACAAAGTCGGCGTATGTGGTTGTTTTTTGAGGCGATCACGATAGATACAAGCGGAATGTCAGCGTATGCGTTTGGTATGCGATCGTAATTATGCTAGATACAAGGGAAGCTAGGAAGCGGGTATATCCGGTGGAAGGACCATATGGTTGGGAGATATTGTGATGGGTAATTGGGAACAAGGCAAGCACTCACCTTTCTTCCTTCGATTCTTTGTTTTTCCTCTTGCCTCTTCTTTATCTCCTAAACCTCTAGCGGCGAGGTGTTTCCCGTTAATTTCAAGGCAAAACACTCGCGTCAAGAATTAAATCTTTGATTCAATTTGCGGTAGTTCACAGTGGAAAATTATGCGGTCACTTTCTTTTTCTGACATTTTTCTATTGCGATTGCAGCTGTTTTTTCCGTCTTGTGGCGGCTTCGATTTTCAAAAGTGGAGTGGCTCTAGTACTTGCTTGGTTGAGGGAAATGGGTAGGGAATGGGAGAGAGGGAATACCTTTTTCCTAGTTTACGAATTAATTTAATGGCGCTAACAAAAAGTGTTAAAATTAAACATTTTAATATTCTTTGATATATTTAGAACGAAAAAATTTAAATACAATATCTTTAGTGTTATTGCTTCCATGGTTTTATTTGGTAAATTTTGTTACTTATTTTCATAATTAATGAATAAGTAATTTGATTTTTACATGAATATAACCATCGCAAAAAAGTGTATAAAAACAGCAATCGTGCGCGAAATCGGCAGACAGGGTACATTCCGCGTTACGTACGGCCGGCATACGACTGGTTGTACAAAATGTTAACTTTTTATTAAAAGTGAACATTTTGTAGTACTTTGTTTTGTTCTGTTCGAAAATACATAAATGTATAAATAAATAATTGCTGATATAATATATATATATATATATATATCGACGGCTCCTATGTATAATATCGTAACCCACAAAATTCAATTCAGGAGAAGGATTTGAACATATTTTCGTCCGGTATAAATTTAAATATGTATTGCCCAATTTTTTTGAAATTTCGTTTCAATATTTTACTTTATACTGTAGTTTCATAAATAATCACTTAAAAGTCGAAATTATTAAAGGTTTTTGTAGAAATGAACATAAGATATTATACTTCGGAAAAGACGCGACGTAAAATAATGTATAAATGACTTACAACATTTTACTTCGGAAAAGACGCGACGTAAAATAACGTAAGTGTTACATACGATAATTTTCTTATGTTATTTTCTCACGCATATTATTGTAAGTGTTACATACGATAATTATCTTATGTTATTTTCCAACATATGTTATCATAAGTGTTACATACGATAAAATTATCTTATGTTATTTTCCAACGCAAATTATCGTAAGTATTACATACGATGGTATACTTCGTAAAAAATATGTGATTGTTTGAGATACAATAAAAAACGTCCGAAAAAAACGTTATTTATTGCAAATTTTTTTTTTTCTTTCTTGGAAATAAAGATATAATTAAATACATATGAAATATACAAAAACTAAAAATCATCGATTTGTGGGTTACGATATTATACGTAGGAGTCGTCGATATATATATATATATATCTATATATATATATATATATATATATATGAGCAAAAATGTGATACGAACTGTAAATTACCTAACAATAATTGTACATTAATCAACTCCATCTCCGAAACAAAATACCTTGGTGTGATCATTGATCAACACCTCAAGTGGAATAGACACATCATCGAACTAGTAAAAAGAATAAGGAAATATATCTACATATTCGTTAGATTAAGAAATATTTTAAGTACAAAAATTATAAAAAATGTTTATTACACCATTGTTCACTCTCTACTCATATACGGTGTTATTGGATGGGGAGGTTGTTATAAGAAAAACATAAACTCAGTAAAAATATCACAAAGGATTATCATTGAAGTAATACTGAAAAAAAATCTACATTTCCAACAAAAGATTATGTTATTATAACCCAATTACAAAATTCACAACTACAGAGTCGAAAAAATCCTTAAATCACTGACACACAGACAAGGCCTAAATGAGTTGCCCAATACATACGACAAAAGACTCGAAAATTTCCATATAATCTCATTAGAAAAAAAGAAGAAAAATCACAGACCTTATGACAGTTCACAAAATAGTAAACAACAAACTTGACTCACAATTGTTCATAACCAGAGGTTTCACTGTATATATAGATATTCAAAAATATTAACAAAAGCTGTAGACGTACAGTATACAGCCAAATTCTTTTGAGGATATTTGTTAATATGGCTGCTTGTGGTTTTGAGAATATTTTTAGGGGTTTGTGTGATACGCATTTATAAATTCTTTATTTTTCTCTTTTCGTACAGATATTCAAGTCGCTGTAGGCCTTTCAGCCGGGGGTGGCCCTCGCAGAGTTTCGTTTGAAGCCGATCATCCATTTTATTACACACTGCTTCATCAAGATGTAACTCTCTTCACGGGGAAATTCGTTGGAAATGCCAGGGAATAGTCGAAATTGAAGAAGAATATTTTCTTGGCCTTATTGCATAAACTTATATTTACAGATATACATATAAGCATTTATGAATTCAGCTAGAAGTATGTAGCCATCTTCACAATATGAAATATGGGAAATAAAGTAAATCTTTGGGTAAAAAAGGGAGTGTTTTTATTTTGTTTGAAAAGTCCCTCAATAATTTTATATAATAGTTTACAAATAGTTTAGTACTTATAATAGTTTACAAATAGTTTTCAGTAAAACCTCGTTAATTCGAAATTCAAGGGACCCAAAAAAAAAACGTTTCGAATTACGCGGAACCCCGTTAATTCGAAATTCAAGGTACAAAAATTTTTAAAAATCGAAATACAATTGCGAAATTTTCCAAAAATCCTAAAACTCGTGAAAAAGTCATTGATTTAGTGAAAAACATCTGTATTTTTGGATATTTCAAGAAATCACTTTGAAAACGCAATATTTATTGTGTTAATACGAAGACCACAACATTTAATTTAAGTACCCGACATTGATATATTTGTTGTTCTAACTTGCGAAAAAATCGAAATATTTTTTTCAATTTCGTCAAATTTAAAAAAAAAAACAAATTTTGCGTAATAACAATGTATTGATTTATGATTTATGGACCCGAAGTGCAACCATCTAAGGTCAAGAGTAAATGACGAAGGGGTAACTAATTGACATGAAGCATACAAACACACCATGGTAACGGTCTCTCCAAATCGGTGTTAGTTGCAGTTCCTTCACGTTCAACGCAAATCACGTCATGTAAATTCCAACCTTGAGCCTCTACTAAAGTTGTGATTGATGTAAGAATTCCCTTTACAATGCCACATCTTTCGGTATTGTGTGTCTCAAATAACAATTTATCAATATCCAGGTTGTGCTAAAATTGAGATGTGGTCTTCTAAAACTTCTTTGCGATGATCTTTTCGACCATCAAAGTAAATGCTTTTTATAACAATACCTCTAATATCTTTTGAAGCTTCCGGGCTTTAGATACATCTCTGTAGATCTTATTTTTATCAATAACCAGAGTTAAATCTTCGGTAGAAACCAAGTCAACGTCAGCGAAAACTGCAGAAGCAACAGCAGCAGCAGATCGCGTCGATAATCCGTATCCATCACATACTTTAGGCAACTCTTGGCAATGGCAAAGTCGATGGTGTCTCTGTCGAGGGCGTGTTTGTCGGGGATGCCTACGTTTCTGGGGAAGATTCACGCACTGAATCTTCATCACAATTTATCTCAATTTATCTCTGCTGTCATTTCATTAATCTAGCCGTTTCTTTCTTACCAAAATTGCTTATAACCATTTTCCTATAATTTATTTGATCCAACAAAAACTTCTCTCATTGATGTAAACTTTCTGAGGTTTTAAATACCAACAAGATTCAAATGAAGTGCATTTACAAGCAGAAACGTCAAAAAGTTTCTTAGATGACTCTAAAAAAACATTTCAGTTTATTTATAAAACTATCATTTCATTTTTTTTGGGGTATCTTTTCAAATTGAGATACTTTTCGAAATTGGATTTCACTAATTGAGCCCTTGCCCGGAATAACGTTGTATCCAACACAAATGTCAATTTTGAGTTATTGACGCAGTTATGTTGGGTATGACATTATGCATCGTTTAAGGTAGATCATATGTCAAGAAAAAAATATTTAGGCTTCTGGCTGCATTTTAAAGTATTGGTTTGTGGAAGAACGTTGTACATTGTTTCTCAAAATGGCGTCAATATCGTGGAGCGTGGTTTAATTCACATGAATAAAGGGAGAAAACGAACATCTAATGTTTTAAACTAGAAAGATATCAAAGCCAATAAGTTGAAGGATGCAGGAAAGGAGTGTTTATCCAGAAAAAATATTATCAAACCGGCAATTGACCTGCCGGAACATGTTTGTGGAATAACGTTGTATACAATTTGGCAGTTCTGATTGATATTGTAATTTCATATGTGACAATATTATTTTGTCGAACGTTAACCGATTTTACTCAATTGATTTATCCATATTGATATTTGAAATGCTTTTTGATAATAATGCTGACATTATTTTTGATAATAATGCTGGCGTTATTGTGCTCTTTATATCGTAACTTAAAATAATATCGATACAAAAAGTTTATTTAATTCCTCGTTCTTTTTCATAGGGTTCAAAAATGTTTAAATCCGGGATGTTTTCTCTATTTTAATATCAATATTCAGGTTTTCTCTATTTTAATATCAATATTCAGGTTCAGCAATATCAATTCAATCAGAATTCAGGTTAGTGAATTACAATAAAAAAGTAATCATGGGAAATTGAATATCCGACACCATATTCAGCAAACAGACGGAGATAGGTAATAGTATGTACGAGAGATTTATCGTTCCGTAAAAGCTCTTAAGCGATAGGTAATAGTATGTACGAGAGATTTATCGTTCCGTAAAAGCTCTTTACCTACTGATGATCCCATCACAATCAGAGCTAGAACCTTCCATAAAGAATTAGAATCATTGACCTCTTATAGCCTTCTACCAACTCTTTGTGGAAGAAGGGGAAGATTAGCTATCGCATGGAAAAAAATCATGCAGTTAGGGAGCCTGAAACTAATTTTAATGAATTCCAATCCACTGACAAAAAGGCTGCTAAGCTCAAGGACCTCGATGACATTTGTGAATTTATGTTAGATGAGCATGCTGCTTTTAAAAAACATTATTAAGTAAAGCAGAATAAATAAAAAACGTTTTGCGATATAACGTTGTTTGTGAAAATTTCTTATGCAACGTTTTTCCACTGATTCATAATGTTTTTTTTACAATAGATTCAAATTTAATTGCCTTTTTTCCCTATTTTATATTGAGATTAGTTAAGAATTATATGTTTGTTATATTTAAAATATAAAATGTAATAAATTGTAACTGGTTTCATTTTCAAAATTTTTCTCGGAACGAGAGTACTGTTGGATACAACGTTATTCCGGGCAAGGGCTCAATTAAACAACTCGTTCCATAGTTACATTGAAATCGAAGTTTTGGTCCAAATATTGTAGATCTCTTCAGAAGCAATCACATATATATATCTGATTTGAATGAATCTTTTCCATACTTCCATTTCAGGTCGTTATTGACAAATAAAATAAATTAAATGACGTCCCTTATAGTTGGTAGCTGCTGATTGTCAAGTTCTTTGTATGTTACGAACATAGCATAAGTAGTCTGACTACGCCTCGAACATCTTATTTAAAAATCACATAATCCTCTTTTAACACTGTAACAATCGCAATGGTACTTTTATGGAGTAAAACTTATTTTGGCTACGAAGAAAACACTCGCGAGTCAAGTCAAGAAAGTCCTCAAAACAAGTTCAAACTTGAGAGTATTTGCAGGTTGAAACCTAACAAATTCAAAGTCGCTGGTAATGTGTTGTTGCATGCAACAACGTCATGGATGATTTACACATAATTAGAATAAAAAGTAAATATTTTTTTGTATTTAGTTCAAGAGCTAAAATTGAGGATAACGAAATATCTCCATAAAAATGACAATTTTTTAAAACTTTATAGATCAGTAGAACCCTTAAGATATAGTTTTATTTCATTTTTAAAATTATTTTGTTAATCTACGCTCAATTACACAAGTTTTGAGAGGTCTTGTGTTAAGGTAAGTCAAAAAAAAATTATCGGGACAGCCTAATGTGCAGCCTTAATGTTTCGAAAGTGGACAATTTGAAGAATTAATCGACATTTGTGTTTTTTAAAGAGGATTATCTTTTTTTGAAACCGTGGCCTGGTTCTAACAATTTTTTTTAGAATCCTGAATATGTAATTATTATTTTGTAAACAGAGTTCATGCTCCCTAAACCTAGTTTTAAAATTTCCAGTGGTCATTCAACATACTGTGCGTAACATTCATTGCATTCTAAAGTCTAGATACCGCCTTTCTTTCACTTATTTGGGATTTGGAGAGAGGGCCCCCCTAGAAATTTTAACAGCCTTAATGCCTAAGAAATACCTAAAATTTATATTACACAGAAAAAAATTGGTTAATATATTCTGCAGAGTATAGATAGATTTAACATTATTCTACCCGCGGTACCTGTCTTGCCTGAAAGGAGATGAATATACGTGACGTGCATTTATAAATTCATAATTTTTATTTTTTCGTACAGAAATTCAAATCGTATTGGGCTCGTCGCTGGGTGCCCCTCGTCGGATATCATTTGAAGCCAATCATCCATTTTACTTCACACTGCTTCACCGAGATGATACTCTCTTCACGGGGAGATTCATTGGAAACACCAGGAAATAGTCAATATCACTCACATATAATGTATTGATTTATTTTTTTTGTATAAATTCACTTTTATAAATGAAGATAGCATCAAGTAGTTTGTATATATATTTAAAGATAAAACAGGAATGTTAATTAATTCAATTTTTTCAATCTTCGAAGACATTGAAAATTAAAACAAATTAGACTAATCGTTCAGAAAAATATTAAGAAAAGTTACTACTTTCTATTGCTTGTCAATTATGCTCTAATGAAACCAGTGGTGTTCAGTAGGTATAGACTATAAGGTTGTAATATGTACGTAAATGAACTTCAATGAAAAAAAGTAATAATCAATTTAAACAATGCAATTCTATTAGCAGATTATCATAATGATAAGCAAATAAGTCAATTGATTATTGGAATACACGCAAGACATATGTCATAAATATGGAAACATTAACAGTGTCATTTCTGTGAGTGATGTATGTGTAGTGCTTACCAAAAATAAAACCCTTTGAAGAAAAATGCTGCACTATGAAAAATTCACTTGCCAACTTTGTATATAAAACTGGTATATACATATAAAGATAGGGCAAATATAATATGATACAGCTTCAGTAGGAAAATTTTTAGTTCAGTACAACTTTCTAATAGATTCAAGAACAAAACAAGAGACGCATGTAAAAAAGGGGAAGCATTGATATGAAATTATAGTTGAAAAAAAAACGCTAGCCATAGCCACGGATTTCAACTAAAATTTTATATAGTCTTTTTTATAAGATAAGGATTATTTTATTAATATTTATTTGCCAGAATCTTAAGTAATTCATGGTTTTTATGCTTATATGCACTAAGTGACACTGAATGACTGAAAATAAAATTAAAAATTATTTCCAGAATAGGTCAGATTGGATAAACTATTGAGGTTGTGATGGCTCCTCTTCTTCGCCTTTCAGCTCGATCCTACTCCTAACTGAGTTTACGCCTTGTTAGAGGCAAACAAGCTATCTATCTACGTCGGGTGAAGGCTCTACGGTTTTTAACGTACTATTTCCGAACACCCTCGCTTCATTCAAGACCTCCCCAGTTCACGTTGTGTAATTTTTTGTTTCGAACTATAGGGGATGAATTGGTTTAGTGGTAACCCTAACGCAAGCTTTACTTAAATTAAATACTGGGGTATGAAGTTCGTGAATGTTCATGGAAAACGCAAACAAAACTACCTAGCACGTCAATTAAGCCCTACGGTGCAATTGCTAAACATACTATGTTCCGTGGCCCTATATTATTTACCTATCATTCCTACGGACTGAAACCACTGCATCTGGTGTAGCTGCGCTTCCAGAGTGCGCGATCCTCTGCTCCCACGCCCTCTCCGCTCGATCCCCCATTGTCCTACCTGTATGGGATCGACCGCCATCCACTGGAAAGGTTAGTGACGTGCCGTTATCACATGCGCATGCACATATAGAGTACATAGATCCCCTGAAAGCCCTCGAGTCCTTCGTAGCCGCTCCTATGGATGATTCCGTCTTCGACGCCCTCGCTGATTAATAATTTTATCTTCCGCCGTTATCTCGCTGTGCTTATTCCTTACGATCTTTTATATTTACTCTGCATTATCTTTATATCAATTACATTGTTACGTTTATTTACTAGCCGGCCTAAGTTCCGTCACCTGTATCTGGCCCTATGTCTCATTCTAGTGGTACGTGGGTTCTAATGGATAAAGGGGGTGTGGGAGGTATGTATAAATGTATGTGTACGCGAAAAATGTGTTTGCTTTAAATTCGGCCCCTCCGTACCCAAAGGCTCATCGGTGACTGATCCCATCTTCCTTCTCCCGACACGAGTTCCGGATACGTTGACCTGAGCCTGGATGCGCCTTTTCATGTTGGGCCTCTTCTGTGCAAAGTACCGCACCATCCCTCGCGTCAGTGTCTGGCGTCCGGGCTCAGAGCCAGTTTGCCCCCCGAATTCCAACTCCTCCAGGTTAAACTAAGTTAAACTACGGTATATATACTGAAGCTACTGTAAAGATGGTCCCGGGCCACCTGTCAAGTCAAAAATATGCGAGTGGGGAGGGGAGTTTCCTAGGCTCCCCAACCCTCGCCTGTGAGCAACTGCAGCCCATTGGCCATTCGCGACACTACAGTGACTGCAACCACCCTCCCAGGTAGTACTTATTATAATCTGGTATGCATCAATACGTTCAATCCATTCCAGACGAGGGAAGACATCCGCACGGGTGTTGTGCCACCCGTGAAGAGCCCCCTCATACACTACGTACGAATAGATACATACTAATAAAATATAATATACATACATATACTTACATATACAATACATAAATAAATACTTGTAATGGTTGGTTGCCATGTGGTTTCACGAGGCCATGACCCCTCGTATTAGTAGATGGAAAGGTGGATCTGGACAGTAGGGATATGCCTAGCCCCTGGCCAGGGATGTCGGTGTATTTTCTCCAAATGGTGTACAGCTAGAATCCTGCCATCGATGATGATGGGATCTGCCTAATTATCTCCGACTGATGTGTAACTGGAACCCTGCCATCACTGATGAAGATGATGTTGTCACTATCGAAACGTCACCTGATGATATTTAGCTGAACCGCCGCTAGTGATGATGATGATGATGATGATACTATCGTAACGTTTCCTGACGATATATATCTGAGACACCGCTAATGATGATGATGATACTATCGGAACGCCTCCTGACTATATATGACTGGGACACCGCTAATGATGATGATGATGATGATACTATTGAAACGTCTCCTGACGATATATAACTGGGACACTGCTAATGATGATGATGTTGATGATACTATCGAAACGCCTCCTGACGATATATAGCTGAACCACCGCTAGGATGATGATGATGATGATGATACTATCGTAACGTCTCCTGACTATATATAGCCGAAACACCGCTAATGATGATGATGATACTATCGTAACGACTCCTGACGATATATAGCTGAAACACCGCTAATGATGATGATGTTGATGATGATACTATCGAAACGCCTCCTGACTATATACAACTGGGACACTGCTAATGATGGTGATGATGATGATGCTATTGAAACGTCTCCTGACGATATATAACTGGGACACTGCTATGATGATGATGTTGATGATACTATCGAAACGTCTCCTGACGATATATAACTGGGACACCGCTAATGATGATGTTGATGATGATACTATCGAAACGCCTCCTGACTATATACAACTGGGACACTGCTAATGATGGTGATGATGATGATGCTATTGAAACGTCTCCTGACAATATATAACTGGGACACTGCTAATGATGATGATGTTGATGATACTATCGAAACGTCTCCTGACTATATATAGCCGAAACACCGCTAATGATGAAGATGATGATGATGCTATTGAAACGTCTTCTGACAATATATAACTGGGACACTGCTAATGATGATGATGTTGATGATACTACCGAAACGCCTCCTGACAATATATAACTGGGACACTGCTAATGATGATGATGTTGATGATACTATCGAAACGCCTCCTGACGATATAAAGCTGAACCACCGCTAGTGATGATGATGATGGTGATGATACTATCGCAACGCCTCCCGACGATATATATCTGAAACACCGCTAATGATGATGATGATACTATCGGAACGCCTCCTGACTATATATGACTGGAGCACCGCTAATGAAGATGATGATGATGCTATGGGAACGTCTCCTGACGATATATAACTGGAACGCGGCGATCGGTGGCGACGACGTAACATAGCGAGTAGTGTGTAATCGGAACGCGGCGTTCAGTGACGGTGATGTAATTTGGCGCGTGGTATATAGTTGGGACACGGCATTCGGTGATGATGACGGTGACGATGCTGATCTGACTATCCCCCCCCCCCCCGACGATGCACAGACGTATGAGTACGTAAATAAATAAATATACAAATAAATAAATTGATAAATAAATAAATAAATTGATAAATAAATAAATAAATTAATAAATTAATCAATTAATAAATTAATAAGTAATTAAACAAATGAATAAATAAATAAATATATTATTATTTAATTAATAAATCAGTCAATCAAACAAATAAATGAATAAATAAATATATAATTAATTAACTAATCAATCAATCAATTAAATAAATAAATAGATAAATAAATAATTTATAAATAGATGAATAAATAAATGAATGAATGACTAAATGAAAAAAAAATAATAAACAAATAAATAAATATATATATATGAATAGACAAATAAATACCTAATTAATTAATTAATTATTCAATCACTCAATCAATTAAATAAATAAATAGAAGTAAATAAATAAGTTCGGCGTCGAGCACACGAGCCGCCCGATCCCTGGAAGTTCACACACATGCAGAGAAGGGTTATTTGGCAAATTAATTCGCCCCTATTATGGTCAGTACGGATCCAACATGCAAACAACACCTGTGGGAAAACATATGTAAAGTTTACGGTACAGGGGTTAGCTTTCACTGTCGGCGCTTCTTCCGTCTCTGTCTGGGGTGTCGAACCCGAGACCATTCTTCTTAATCGTGCGCCACCTTTATATATCGTTATAATCTCAAAACGGAAAGAGGATGACATGACTTACCCATCTGCCGCCGATTATATCCATTCCAGTGCCATTACGCGCTTATAAGTTTCCGTAGCTGGGGCTTAGTATCCAGCCTCGGCAACTATACGGTGTATATACCTTAATCAAACCGAAACTAGACATTATTTTCTTTTCCTTGAATTTATATTCCTCGAGATACCGGAATTAGACTCTAGCTCGACAATTGTAAGTATTTATATATCTTAATAATACTGCAACATAGTCCTTATTTCCGTCTTACGTATCCGTACTTCCCGGGTCACCGAAACTAAACTCTAATCCTAATGATCATACTCTAATGATCATACGCACCGGTATTTTCCATAAAACCGTTACCCGTTATTTTCCGATGTTACATATTCTTATATTTATCCGAAATACCGGGATTAAGCTTTGAATCTAGGATTCCATGCGTTTATAAGTTTTAACAAACCCGCGAAGCGACCACTTGTCCACTTGTTTTTATCATTTATCGAGGATGCCGCGGACAAGTAGGCGCCACAGAACAGTCAATTGTTTCTATAATAAAACCCCACTAGTCTACATCTTGATAAGGTCAATACACATTACTTTTAGGGTCCGCCGATTTAGTTTTATTCTTAATATTATTATTAATATAAATTTATTATCATCTCGAATATTTGATATCTGCTCTCCGGCAAATTTTAATATAGTTTAAATCATTTAAAAATAGTTTAACAATAACGGGATTCTGTAATTTTTACAAGTATAAACAACCCCAATCTTACCGAAACCATTTTATGTAGTGAAAGACGCGGGATTTATATTCTTCCTAAAATGTAAAATGAACCCGGTCTAGATGAAACATCCTTATTTAGTTTCAGGACAACGAGGTTTACGCGTTTCATGAGGAATATGATATAACCCGATCTAAACGAAGGTAATTTTATATAATTTTAGGACAGCGGAACTTACAAATTTCATAAAGTATATCGTGAAGCCAATCTAGGCGGAGACACTACGTATATTTTAAACAGAGTAAGAGTTTAAATTTACCATCAAGTCTAATACACCGCAAGAATGTCCTAGGCATAGTAAACAAAATAGCGGTCAAAACTGTAGTGTTTCTATGTTCACACGTTTTAGCTCAAAACGAATACTATAATTTTCACATTTATAATACAAGACGCGAATTTCTAAACGAAACATTTTAAAATAGTTCTAATTGGAATCTACATGTTTCATATTTATTAAATGAAGGCGCGAATTCTAAACGAAACACTAACATTGTTTAAAAACGGGACCCTATATTTATATATGCTTAAAATGAAACGCGAATTCCCGAACGATAGCATTTTATATAACTAAATGTAACGAACTCTTATATAGTTTATAAATAAGAAGACCCGGCCCCAGGCGGTTTTTATATATTTTCAATATAACGAGGCCCTACAACATCTTTATAAGTATAATACAACCCCGGTCTATCGAAACAATGTACTAGAAGTTTTTATATGTTTGAATACATGATATACGTTTTTTTTTATACGCGTTTTTATACGCGAGATTTACGTTTTTCGCGTATTTTATTATTTCTTCGCGCGTATTATTATTCGCGTTTGTATTAACAAAGTAACCCAAATTATACAACCGCGAAGTTTACATCACTCCTAAAGTATAACCAGAACTAATTGAAACATTTTTTCATAGTTTAAGTCCGCGAGGCAAATATCTTTCATAAAATATAAAATAACCCGAATCAAAATAAACATATTTTTACCTTATAGACCTTCCCCAACGCGCGTAATAATCCCGGCCACATGAAACGTTTTTATATGTTTTAATAGCGCGGGACCTATGTTTTCCTATATAATATAAGATAACCCGGGGCGAACGGAAGCAATTTTATATACTTTATAAAATAGTGAAACTTGTACTTCTGTAAAACCGTAAATAAACCCTGACCCCCACGAGATTATTTTATATAATTTTTTAGAATAATGAAATTTCATACGTCTGTAAAATTGTAAATAAGTCCCGATTCTCACGAGATTATTTTATATAATTTTCTAGAGTAATGGAATTTATACATCTGTGAAATGGTAAATAAACCCCGATTCTCACGAGATTATTTTATATAATTTTCTAGAGTAATGGAATTTATACATCTGTGAAATTGTAAATAAACCCCGATTCTCACGGAATTACTCTATATAATTTTAAACGAAATGAAAATCTAGATTATTATGGGCTGAACCTGATACCCCGCGAGATCAGCTATATATTTTTCACTAGACGTATTTTTAATCCCAGAATTTATTCGCTATAATTTTAGCGGACTCTTACTATTAAACATAAACAAAAATTATTAAATAAGCTAAATATTCTTTCAATAACTAAAATAAACCCGGTCTAATCGAAACATTTCATATAACGAAATATTATATGCCTTACAAATGTAAAAATTAAAATGAGAACTCGCGTATTTAGCAAAGATAGGTATTTTATAAGACTTATTTAAAATCGAATCTGTTAGTAACAACTCCCTTATCTTTTAACAACTTCCCGCGTGTTTAGCATAAAATAGGTATCTTTATAACGCACAGCTAGTTTCCAGAGATCCGCCAATACTATACTTAGTAAAACGAGAATTTAACTAAATTTGAACTCTACCGTTTCCTGAAATTCTGCGAACATTATTCTGTGAACCTAGTAAGACGACAAAAATAATTAACTTTATAGAACATAGTGATTTCCGAAGTTCCGATATGCCAGATTAATTACCTTTATAAAATAAAATCAATCCCGTACTCTGAGTTAAAACCCTTTTAACAGGACCTCGCGTATTTAGCATAAGATAGATATTTTTATAAGACTTATTAACAATTTCCCGCGTGTTTAGCATAAAATAGGTATCTTTATAGCGCACAGCTAGTTTCCGGAGATCTGCAAATATCAGTTCTATATATGTCGGACTAATCAACTTAATAAAGCGCAGTAATTTCTGAAGTTCTAATATGCCAAATTAATTACCCTTTATAAAATAAAATCAAACCCGTACCCCCCTTTTCTTTTATCGTGAGCAATCAACAATGTCGAAGAGTATAATTACCCGTGCACCACTTTCACTTGAAGCTAAACTATAATTTCCAAACACTGGGACACTCTCACTCGACGGTAACAATCACTCACGGTTCTATCACTCAAAAAAACCACCGACGCGGATTTCGCACCCCCGTAGATCTCCACACCAACTGCCTGAATTCTGACTCCGCGTTACCTCTAATACCCCTCCCAGCAGCCAAAGGTCCTAAGTCGTGTGTTTCCAGGATTTTCAATATCCTACTTTCCTTGATACCCAAATCTTTGTCCCTTAGATTCAGTTTGGCAAAGAAAAAACACATCCCTCTTGGACCTGTCAGTTTAACTCCACCTTCTGTTGTGGTCCCTGTCTCTGTTTTGGGGCGGACTCGGTGGCTTCGGACGATTTAAATTCGCTTCACAAGCGCGATAATTAATTTTTAATATTTAATTTCTAAGTTCAGTCCATATTGTCGTTTGATCAACCGTAACCACAATCTATCGGGTACTCCCCTAATCATAGTTGATGTTTCTTCATTATCTACCATTATCATGTCCCGTTCCCTCGTATTTTCACTCGTCTTTATCGGAAATTTAACGATCCTTGGCTGCTATATCATTGTATCAATTTCCCTACACTCACCATGTACACACTGCATACCTAGATATAACAATCGTTCAAAGGTACTATACCTAATTTTAAATTAATTTTGGGCGATCTTTTCTCGTGGATCACCCAATGAATCCTGTCTTATGCCCGCGGCTCCCCGCGCACAGGGACGTATTAGGTCCCTCCGTTGCGGAATTTAAACATAATTTGTAACCATTTATTATTATTTTTATTGGCAGTAAGATTGATCCACAAAATAACTATGTTACATAGACAGTGAATATTCTCGAACAATATAATACTGGAAGAGTACTATTCGCTATAACACAATAAACTATTAATGTAAGTTAAAGTAAATTTTTAAATTCAGTGGAAAATTTTTAAGATCGTTTTGCTTTTAATTTTTCCCAAAACAAAATAAATAAATAAATAAACACACAAATACACACTCACACAAACCCACTATTGGACATGTTTTTCTTATTCTTTTATCGATTGTATGTATGTGTTTTCGCGTAATTGGCCCAAAACTCTGTACATCAATTATTGTTTTTTCTTCAAAGATTGATTAATTATATGGCTGTAAGAAACCCAATAAATGAAAATAAATAAAATAAATAAGTAAATAAACCTCCAGTGCCGCAGGCAAGGCGTCGGATTAATTCAGTGCTTATTTATTGCCAAGGTACTGGACGCCTCCGCTGATAACTATATACCACTCACCATGTTCTTAGAGGTGTGTTGAAAGATTGCTAGTGTCTGTCGAATCGGTCTCAAGTAGTTGTCTGTATTTGTACGTATATCATTATTACATGCTCTTGCTATATCCGTTCCACTTCATATTATTGTTCCTCCCGTCTTTGAATTTCTATCACACTATGTTCTCCTATGCTTTTTGGTATTTATATACTTGCTTCTTCGCGTTATATTACATTTACTCCCAATTATATTTGTTTCATTTATCCATCCATCTATAAGATCCCCATACGCTTTATCCTTTTATTACATGTGTATATGGGCCGCAAATTCATATTATTTTATTTACAATATTCTTATCTAGATACACTTGTTCCAATTATGTTTTGTGGGTTATTACTACCAAACCCGGCGAAATCTGAGCTAGAATAGCCAATCGTATACTCGTTATCCGTTCTGATGAGACTACGCTAATGTCGGACAGGTTTGTAGTGATTACATAGTTAATATATTGTATCTATATTTGAGTATATTCTTTTCTTGTCGTGCCATTAATATGCTTACACGTTATCGTTATCTCTTTCCTAACTATATATACCGTCATTGCGCAATTTCCTATCTGTTGTAAAAGCCTGAAGAGCGTTAGTCTACGGATAAATATAATAGAATTATAGTTAACTTTTCTATCCGCCCACGTTATCCGACTCCCGCGAAACGAAAATGAATCATTATTCGCTTCTCGACAGAGCGTTAGTCTACAGATAAATATAATGGAATTATAGTTAACTTTCCTATCTGCCTATGTTATCCGACTCCCGCGAAACGAAAATAAATCATTATTCGCTCAGTTAAGGTCACCCCTCTGGTACATCGTATACGTCTAATCTGTGCTTCGCGGCCAATTTCTTTAAATTATTTATCTCTTATTTAAATTATCTATTTATCATCTCTCGCCATCTCACTGATTAGGACCTGCCTTCCTTTCTTTCGCTTATATCTATGCATCTCTGTTGCACGGGAATCCACTCGAGATGAAGATATACGGCTCTTAAACGGTTTCAAAAACCCAGCAAAAAAGCCCATAATTCAGAAACCTCGTGGAACTGTCAATATCATCGTCACCTTAGAGTAGACGTTAATCGGTTTTTTAACGGCTCAAAACGCAATAACCGCGACCCAAATTTACGAAAACCGTGTTCAGTATTTTTTATGGGAAGCACATGTGGACCGCTCGGACCGCATCGATCGTCAACCATTTGTACCAAACGCGGCTTTACCACAAGATTAATATGATTTATAAGAATTGAATAGTAACTGCCCGTAACCTATATCCGATCAATCGCTACTAACTCCCTCCCAATACTAGCGTTTCATCATTCCCAAATTTTTGTAGCTCCAATACTCCGCCAGGTGGGTTTAGCTCAATTTTTCCCGCGTAGCATTTAAATCATCTTAGAGTTCAAAATAAAAATAATAAAATTAAAAAAAAAATCTATAGAAACAGGTGATTCATCACACGTGCCATCAACGCTGCCATACGCGGCTCGTCCTGACTGGACGCGTATCGGGGGCTTTCGACCGAGCGCGTTGACCGAATAGCTTCGGCGAACACGTCCGTCATTCGGTCGAACTGTGACTGCTGATTCCGCATCCATTCTGCCAATGGCGGAGGTGCAGTTTGTGCATGTCCATGTGACTGCACGGTATGTGGGTGGCTTGCTGTTGGTCCTCCCATCTCGTCCCGGCGGCTGTTAAACTGATCCATGTCCTTTCTTCTCCGCTCGGGATCGTCACCCGATGTTTTAGGTATCGAGCCATTATTGCCCGTATCCGGGCCCAAATCGCTTTCAGCAGAACATGGCGCCGCCGCGTTCGTTGCAACGGCGCCGACAGTACACGTTCCGGTACGTGACGTCACGGGATCCTTTCCCGCTGCTGTTTGCGATAATGACAGTGCTCGTGCGTAATCTGTCGCGTGACTCTGCTGCATTTCCTGCATCTGCCGCCTGTGGTGACGGTTTTGCCGGCGCAGCTCCGCCCTCAGCATTCTGATGATTTCGTTTTCTGATGCAGAAGCCGATGTAGCTTCTATGGACCCAGGCTGTGAGCCTCCTTGTTCTGTACAGGACCTTAAATGCCATAGGCTCGCCGAGCGCGAGGCATAAAAACAAACAATAATATGTGTAACATTTGTGTGAACAATAATGTGATAATTAATTAATTAATTAATTAATAATAATGAGTGTTTATTCTAGGTTTATTCAATATCATAAGTTTATGCATATGAAATAATTTTATGAATGGAGATAGTGATTCATTTTAGAAATGGCGGTAGGCGGAGCGAGGATTTAATTGCCACCGCCGCCATCTTGTTTATTGTTCTCCACTAATGAGATTATAATGACCGATGGCGGGCGCCCCGCCACCCGCTACGGCGCCAGCGGGGGGTGGGGCCCACCCGCCATGCAGGTATTTTGCTAATGACAGCCTTTGTGTGAATGAAAATTGTTTGTCATTCATTAATATGTTCAATAATTTGTCATAAATATGTGTGATAATTTGTCGCTCACATTTTGAGTAAATTTATGTGTAATGATGGTTCCTTCCGCGATTGACCGGAGAACATTTTGAAATAAAAATATCCGTCGGTCTCGGCAATCGTGGAACCGGTTAATTGTAAATGATTGTATATTTTTTCACCTGGATTGTATTTTTGACCTTTTATGTAATTTTATGTAAATTTTATAACTTATAATTTTATGTAACCTTTTTTATGTAACTTTTTCTTGTTTATTACTTGTAATTTTGTGTAATTTTTATTTCTTGTAATTTTATGTAACTTTTATTTCTTGTTTGTTGCTTGTAATTTCAATAAACGGGGGTTTGGCGGTCTTTTAATTTCGAAAACTGATGGGAGATAAAGGGTTTGGTTATTTAATCTAAAGATGAGCAGATTCCCTTGCCCAGGGCTGCTATTATAATTATTTAAACACATTTTTTATCATCTTTGGCAGTTAAATTAATAACTGCGCAATAGATTCCCTAGGTGGTCGTGCAGGTGGGCGAAGTTAACAGCATCTTCACCCGCCTGACACGGCCAATAGCCAGCGTCGGGTTTTATGGACCGCACGTTAACGGTACGTGGCGGGCCGGATGCTGCGTAACGCGCAAAACATCACCAAGATGAGTGATATTAAATTGAACCAAACCCGACATGTCGTATATCACCGCAATCGGCATGTCATTTCCTATTAGATTTCGTCATAAAAATTGATATTGGATTAGTCTGAGAGGAGATGCATCTTAAATTCGAAATCGCCCCTTTCAAGGCGATTTACGAACGCTGACACATCCAGGCGTACCTGTCATAATGTAGTTCACACGCGGATGTGTCAGGCGTTCATTTTTGTGTTTAAATGACAGATACAGTACTTTTCTGTCGTGAGATATCTTTAAAAAACCGGCCGAAATTGGCCGCCGCTGCACGGTATCACAGCGGCTTTCGGGTCGACCCAGCGGAGATGCGCGCGGTCCACCACGGGCAGCCTCTGGGTGAAAGTAAGATGCATCTCCCCACTCTGGCTAATCCGATTTCGACCGTTAAATTCCCGTTATGTCTAGTTTTAGGGGTATAAATAAAGGATGGTTTCGTGGACGGGCATCCTCAGTTTTCGGAAACATTTTTTACCTCGTTACTCTGCCCGTTCGCGAAGCCGAATTTGTGAAAAAACAGTGTTTAATTTCTAAATTTTCTAAGTGTTAGATTTTTTGTATTTTTGAATAATTTAAATTCTCTTTTTTTTTAAATTAAATTCATTCGTCTTCGCCTGTGGTAAAAATATTTACCACGGTGAATTTCTGATACCGCGAGGCGGAGACCCACCCTATTAGCCTATTTTTTAATTCCGAGCGAGCTTCCACATTCTTTTTGGGTTAAAAAATAGCGTCGAGATTGGTGCGCAGCGCTTGTGCGTACCATTTCGTGGTCCTTCGAGCTGGATTTCCGTTTTCGTGTATAAAAATAAATTCACCATCGCATTCCGTGGGCAGCGGAATTTTCGGTAATTTTTCGTCGGAAAAAATAAATTTAAAATGTCGCGATCGTTGCGCTCGAATACGAACCGCGGGTCACCGGCCGACGAAGAAGACGCCTCTCGTCGTGAGGCATCATCAAGAGACGAGTCTGACGCACAATCGGAAGCTGAGGATCAGGAAGCGTCACCTTCTGACGCGGCTAGCCAGAGCGCAGAGGTAAGAAGGCTGCGCAAAGAGCTACGCCAAAAAGACCGTCACTTCAGGAGGCAGTTAGATGAGATGCAGAGGCGGCAAGAAGAAATGTTCTCAAGGGCGCTGACAATAGCGGCAGCGGGAAAGGATCCCACGGAGGCAAGCGCAGGAGCGCTCGCCGCCGGCGCCGCCGCAACGGGCGCGGCGGCGCCCGGGGCCGCCGAGACAGTCGCCGCAAGCGACATCGTTACAGAAGATCCGGGGCGCATGAATGCGCCTACTACTTGCCGACAAAATGCCCCCGACGGCGCCGACAATCCTACGTTAGGCGACTGGATGCGGTCTCAACAAGCTCAGTTTGAGCGCCTGGCGACCGCTGTTACAGAAGCGGTCCGGTCCACGCGTTCTTCTGAGAGCCCGCAGTACCCGTGCAGCCAAGAGGAGCCGAGAATGTCGGCCATGATTGCCAGGCAGTCGAATGCAAAAGACCTGGCTGATTTTTCTGGGGATCCGCTGGAATGGCGATCATTTAAGGCCCAGTTTAGACAATCCACGGAATTATGTGGATTAACGACCGCAGAAAATGCTATGCGGCTGAGAATTGCCCTGAAAGGAGCGGCCCGAGAAGCGGTCCGCCCTCTTATCGGCGACCCCCACAGTGTGGAGGGCATTATGCGCACGCTGGAGGACCTCTTTGGACAACCTGACGCAATTATCGCCAGTATGCTGGAAAAAGTGAGGCATACCCCGCGCCTCACTGAGAGTACGGATACTGGCGCATTTATGAAATTTGCCGTGGCGGTAAGAAACGCGGTCGCCACAGTGAAAGGAATGGACGAGCGCTACTTAGCTTCGCCGCAATTATTGCGCGAACTTGTTGGCAGGCTCCCGCTTTCCGCGCGGATGATATGGTTCTCGGCGCGGTCCGGGACAAAGGATACCAACATGGAAGATTTTTCAAATTGGTTGTCGCGTTTAACAGATTCGGCACCCCATTGCGGCGGACAGAGCGCTCAAATAATAGAAGACAAGGGGCGAAGAAATGCGCAAGTGCATGCGTTATTGTCTTCAGAAAATCCGCCGAAGTGCGGTATTTGCCGGGCAGCGAATCACAGCGCGGCGGCATGTGGAGAATTTACGCGCCGTTCAATACCCGAACGGGCGGCTCTTGCAAAGGATAAAAAATTGTGTTTTTTATGCCTTGATCCCTGGACTCCAAGCCACAAGAACACCTGCCGGGGCCGCAACAAGAGATGCGGCACGGATGGATGCAAACTTTTTCATCACCGTATGCTTCACGGAGCCGCGCGTGTTTTACCGAGACATGCGGGCGAAAATCCACCGTCCGCGGGAGCGCGGACCGATGTGGCGTGACATACAACGGCCCACACAGCGAGCCGCGACGCCGACGATGTAATTTTGTTAAAGGTAATTAAAGTCGACGTGTTTGGCCCGCGGGGGCATTGTAGAACATTTGCCTTGTGCGACGAAGGCTCAACTGTTTCGCTAATTGACTTTAATATCGCCAGTGCGGTTGGCGCTTCCGGACCGACTCGGAATTTATATTTGCATGGCGCGCGGGGAATGTGCGCCACCGAATCGCGTTCTCAATTAGTGAATTTGACTGTTAAAGGCAGCGGATCGACACAATATCCGCTGCGCGTAAATACGGTACGCAATTTAAATTTACCGCCCCAATTGTTGGTCGCAAACAGGGGAAATCGGGCGCGCCGCGAGTGTATGGTGCAACCGAAGTTGTTGTTGGGCATGGATCATGCCCATTTAATAGTGTCGCGAGAAGTCAAGGAGACGTCGGGTGCCGAGTACAATATATTATCGCGCACCACACCAGGATGGATAAGACACGGGGCCCTGTCAGGCCACCCAACCATCGCCGCACCGACGCTTTCTATTACGGCAGAAGCGGCCCCCGCGGAGGGCGCGCTGGAAGCTCTCGTGAAAATGCATTTTTTAATTGACTCGTTGGGAGTGACCGCCGCAGCGCGCGTCAGTGCAGCGGATACCCGAGCAACCTACGTGATGGAAGCCACCACTGTACAACTTGCCAGCGGTCAATGGGCCACCGGTCTTCTTTGGAAGAAAGAAGACATATGCTTGCCGCCGAGCCGGCAATGCGCTCTGAACCGCCTGAGCGGAATAGAAAGAAAAATGGCCAAAGACTCCGCCTTTGCGGCGGCTTATCGGGGCAAGATCGCCCAGTATGTGGAGCGGGGTTACGCCCGCGTCCTCAGCGACCAGGAGACCGCCCAATTAGGTAGGCGTCACTGGTACCTACCGCATTTCGCGGTTTTTAACCCCCGAAAACCGGGCAAGATTCGGGTGGTTTTTGATGCTGCGAGCAAGTGTCGAGGCGTCTCCTTGAATGACGTCCTCTTGACTGGACCCGATTTATTGAGTTCCTTATTAGGAAATATTTGGCGTTTTCGGGAAGGCCGCATAGCTCTGGCGGCCGACGTGCAAGATATATTTCTGAGGATAAAAATTCGGGAAATGGACCAGGAATCTCAATTATTCCTATGGCGGGAGCAGGGAGGAGAAGTGCAGACATATAAAATGACTTCGATGGTTTTCGGCGCCACCTGCTCACCGGCAAGTGCACAGTATGTGCGAAATAAAATCGCTGACGTCAGCGCCGCACAATACCCCGCGGCGGTCCGAAATAAGTTTTACATGGACGACTATTTGGACGCCGTAGATACAACGGCGGAGGCCGTAGGTATGGCCCGTGACGTCACCGAAGTACTGCGCCGAGGAGGTATGCACCTCGCTAATTGGGCCTCGAACGACCCAGAGGTGTTAGAACATATTGCGCCACATTTGCGCGCTTTGGAGCCGGTCCAAATTATTGGGCCGGACACCACTACTGAACGTGTGCTAGGCATCAGCTGGGAGCCTGCAACCGATAAATTTGTATTTAAATTCATAAATTTACCAGAGCTGGAGGCGGACGAGAGGCCAACTAAACGCCAATTACTGAGCGCGGTAATGCGCATATTTGACCCGGTCGGCTTCATGGCATGTATAATGATCCGGTCGAAGATTTTACTTCAGGCAGTTTGGCGCTCTAAAGTCGGTTGGGACCAGCGAATTGAATCAGAGCACGCCGAGAAATGGCGTAATTGGCACCGATTACTGCGCGCTAGTGAATGCGCTATCTCTCGACAAAGTGTATCGAGCCGCCGTCGCAAAGTATCATTACATGTATTTTGCGACGCGTCGGAACAAGCATGCTGTGCCATAGCATACTTTGTTGAAGAAATTGACAGCCACAGAACGGTGGTATTCATCGCGGCCAAAACGAAAGTCGCTCCCCTCAAACCACTTTCAGTTCCCCGATTAGAGCTACAGGCGGCTCTAATGGCCGCGCGCCTCGCGGCGAACATTCGGTCCGAGCACACATGTTTCATAGAGCGCACAGTATTCTGGACAGACTCGACCACTGTACTGTGTTGGTTACGAACGGACCCACGTAGCTACTCGGCATTTGTAGCAAATCGCCTGGGCGAGATAGATGAGATCTCGCATTCTGCCTGCTGGAAGTGGGTACCTACAAAATTGAACCCGGCCGACATCGGGACTCGGGACTCAGAACCGCCGGACTTGACACCTACCGGCCCTTGGTTTGGCGGTCCGCTATTTTTACGGAAACCGGAAGTAGAATGGCCGCAAGAGAGGCGGCCACCGCAACCCGATCCGCAAAAATTAGAAACACGACCTGCAGTATGCATGCAGATAAATCGCGCGCGCCACGAAGATGGCGCTTTGCCTGATATCAGGCGTTTTTCGTCGTGGTTAAAATTAATACGTACAACGGCGTGGATACGACGATTTGTGAATAATTGCCGGCGCGGAAGACAGCGCGCGCTCGGCGCGGACTTAGTCGCGGAAGAGCGATTTTCGGCGGAACGATCCTGGATCCGGAAAGCTCAAGCTGAGTCATTTGGAAACGAGC